>VMBQ01005781.1:0-28817 GCA_007657795.1 Dreissena rostriformis
CAATAGAAGTTATGTGATCTATTAAGATTCAGTGTAATCTAAAATCAGGTTTATTCAATATGCAATTTTCTTTTGTAATAAAACTATTTACTAGGATGCACAATGCTTATTTCACATTGCCGAATTTGTTTAGGATAACACTTTTTCCAAACCTTTTCAGACCAAATCGCATTAATCGCTTACTTTATTCATCATACGGAACGCATTAGTTTGATGATATTGAACAAAAATATATTAAACACATATAAGAATGTACCAACTCATTTAATTTACCGTGTTTGTGACGACCGCACGGTATGTAATCATAAACCGTTGCCCATGTGTGACACGCTTAATGTTTAATTAATCAGTTTTCAGATCTCGTGGTTAACAGCTATTAATGTAGCTGTAAAATACTTATTGAACAGATGTTAATTAATCGGTTTCAACAGTTCTGGAGGCTTTCGTCCGTAGAGTGTGACCTTCACATGGTCAGTAAGTATCGGTAAGTCGACGCCTGTTCAAGGATACACGAAAACGTGTTATCAATATAATAAATTACAGTTAACCGTACTGTTCGAGTGACACATGTATTAAAGACGCAAATTAAAGAGGGGTTTTATTTTACGAATAAGAATGGTGTATTTATAAATATTCACACACAAATCAGAGGGAAAATAATGTGTATTTTTGCGAATAACAGTTTCCCTGGTTTGGTTTCTTTGGTTTGGTCTTCTTTCATCTTCTCTAATTGTTACTAAAATGTGACTATTAATATATTTGATTTCATATCCATAATGTTAAAGCAATATTTAAGGTTGCATAATGCAGGGATAGCTCTAGAGATCTTCTCAATATCTTTGCATTAGACACCAAGTAGTGGTTCTACACAGGAAACTAGTTCGAGAGTATCGAACAATAGACGAAAACTAAGCGACGGCATTGAATACAATAGCCCATAAAATACATATTCCCAGGCCAATATAAAACAGACGTCTAAATCGAAATCATAGAATTGTCGAGGCGGCGAATGTGCTGTATAGAAGCGATTAACAACATCTCGTCAATGTGTTAAAAAATGACATAAAAACCTTACAGAAAGAAAACTAAGTGTCGTTTTTATTTTTCAATACATGTTTTATAATATCAGTTAAATCTACACTACAGTTGTTATTTAAACATGTCATAAGCAGCGTTGCAGCTTTCGTCAATATTATATTTACTTCGATATGAATGAACTTTTCTATACGTTTATCGTATGTGGTTTTAATTACAGATGCTAATGTATTCAGTGCGGTAATTTGTTATCTACCATATATTTGTTTCGTATATGTGTATATTATATTTGTTTGGTATATATAAGCTTCTTATATCAGGGCCTATTCCGACAGTCATTGCTACGTTAGAAAAGTATACGTTCTTTTTGAGCAGTGTGTAACATTTTCTTAATTACAACACCAATGAATACATCTAGGAAACAAAACTTTTCAACTATCTATTTGGCAACCGCTGTAATATGTTCCAGATAATAGTCATGTAACACCCCAATCTTGATCTCAGTTACAACAACACCAACGATGAATGTATCAAGAAATGTATGTCTATAATTATCATACGCATAGGTAAGGATACGTGAATTAAGCCCTTACTTACCAGGCGCCGAACTAGCAGCTATTTAGCTTATTGTAGTATGCATATAATTGAAGCGAGCTAAAGTGAAAAAATAAAGATATATTAGATATGACAACGCATTAATGTTTCCAGAGCAACATAAAACATAAGCTCATTACATAAATAAAATAAACATTGAAATAATCATTTTTGACAAGTTTATGTCTTATACCCGGCATTCCCAGAAACATTGTCGAAATGACGTCATATCAGGAATAACAATAACCTGCTTGTTATTTCTCTTTCTGCGTTTTACCTATATTGCATATTATCATCATCCAGAATTTACAACCACTAATACATCTTTGGTCTTCATTCCACAAGATTCAGACGCCCGTAAGTATTTGAATCATGTTTAATTAAAAACATTCTTTCAAATGGTTTGGCAAAAGGACAATTTACAAATAATTGTGATTGATTAAAAAAGCATGTATGCATTATATTCAGACAAGCAATATAACACTCCTGACTATGGAAAGTGTTCAAAATGTATATTCATTTATTAAAAATAGGAAATCGAAAAAAATATTTTTTGTTTACCTACATATGGTTTAAACTACGATGTAACCTAAAAAGACTGCGTTTTGTAGAGGCCGAGAGTTAGCGTTTGCTTCTAGAGGTCCCGGGTTCGATCCCAAGGACTGTCACATGGTTTTAAATCATTTTCCGTGTTATTTTAATTATTCAAACTATTGTTAATACTATCCTTTTGTAAGTAACTTAATTTAACTATATATGTACCAAAAATACAAGATATGTGTCGGCCCGTCCATCGTTTTTTTCTTCGTTTGGCTTTATGTCACACTTTTATATCACACATTTATGTCACACGTTCTTGTTTGGTGTATTTTTTAACAACTGGCGTAAGGCCAACAAAATTGCCTGAGAAGCTTCCTTACCACGAGGAAATTTATGAAATTAATATAATGTTATGCAATGTTTCGTTTAAAGGATGTCCCTTCTGAACAAAATTCCAGTGTATGTGGAAACCGTCGTCCCTTGAATGTATGTGTGGACTACACAGGCTAATCAGAGACGACACTTAACGCACATGCATTAAACCCCGTTTTCCCAGAGCGAGGCTTATGTGTTATACTAACAAAACCTTGTTTCAAAATAACATCTCTCTCTTGTTAATTCGAAATCATGTTCATGTATTGTGCGACCTCCATTGACCGGAAATAACCTCGACCAGTCAATGCCTAGTGCTAACGTGCTTTTAGATCCAGAGATATGTGGCAACATTATTCGGTAAATTAAAATTAAAAACACACTGTAATTCTTTAAGTCAACTGACAAATGCCAATACAATTATACAATACAATATAAAACATACAATAAAACATTCATCAATGAATATAATATATTGACAACTTTCGACCTGATCCCCATCCATTTTAATTTGTCCCGCTTAATCCTGTGTTTTAAGTATGTCACCACACGTAGTAGTTGCATTATCAGTTGGCGACAGGAAAGCCGACCAGAACCTGAGAGTTCGCACGTCGCCGTTTCTAGCGTATCCAATTACCATACGCACCTACTTATCTATTGTATTTAAAAAAGAATAAAGGTTTTAAGTTGTAAACGTGCTTGAATGAAGACAGTCATTGGCCAATAATTTTCTTTATTTTTCCACATGAAGCATTTGAAGGTCATCAAGGTCTGTTACAACAATCATAATATTTCATTGACCTCTTTTTGACAACGTTCAAATTTCTTCACACAGGCTCCCGGTACGTCTATGATGCGAATGATACATTTATCTGAGCGATAAGGAAAACAAGTTAAGTCATTAATATGAAGAAGTGAAACTCCAGAAGCTGCAGCAGTATTGCAGTTTTATCATACACACCTCTGTGGTCCTTTATTTATGGCAAGGAACCAATTGCCAAAACGGTACAGGCTCCCGGTACGTCTATGATGCGAATGATACATTTATCTGGGCGATAAGGAAAACAAGTTAAGTCATTAAATTGTAACTGAACTCCTCCGCATTGACAATCAGTAAACAGAGGGAGAAAGGCGTTCGTGAACGAATATATGCAGCGCTCTGGTATTGACCGAGCTAATGATGAGGTCACGGGAAAGAATAGTACGGCGAGTCAATCATTGCATGCGACCGAAACGTGACAACGTTACTGACAGCGGTCTAGGACAAAGATGCTGAAAGAAAGTTGGCGATCCCGACGTACGGTCGTTAAGACACGCGAATATTAACGTGTTTATTAATGTCATACTACACGTGTTTTGTCATGGGTATTTAGTACCTTTCAGCATGCCACGCCAATCGGTAAATTAGGAAAACTACTATTATCACCTTCACTATTCATCAATTTATCAACAGCATCGCGACGCTGGTCTTTGATTTTAATCATTTTCTGCTATTGTTTAGATGTGGCTTCCCTTGGAATATTACCTTGCCGACAAATTGGTTGTCCGTGTAACCCATGTAAATAATTATCTTCGAAAAAAAATAATTGAAATGATGAATGAACTATTATAGGTATATTTAAACGACGAATGCTAAATTAAATTTAAATGTTTACTCATTTGATTTGACAATACATCATCTGTTCTAGCATGCAAATAAATACACATTCAATCAGCTTGCATTGTGTCTGTACAATTAAACATATACATTTTAAATTTTGCGATGACTTTATACATCTTTAACATTTACTTATAAATTTAAACATACACTTTCGCCTCGGAAATTGAACAATTAAATTTAATAGGATTATTCCGCTTTTGACAGGGTTAACTGTTCAGTTAATAAATATCGACTAGTGTTATATACTAGGCCAAACACAATAGCAGAAACTTGAAACTTGAAACGTGCTAATTTGATGAAACGCCTATTTATATAATTATATTCAATGGCGTTGTACAAAACATGTATGTACATACAATTGATAAGAAATAAGAGTGATTAATACTATAATGAAGCATTAATTAAAGGATTAATAATCTAAAAATGTGTAATATAGATAAAATGCTGAAAGAAACTTAAGCAATAAAAGCATTCCGGCTTCAATATTAAAACACAATAAGAGTAAAATATTATTTAATAGATTGATATAACTAGGGTTAAGACAATAATTCAAATGATAATATGAGCAAATGTTTGGGAGCATAAAGACAATGTTTTTTATTAACTGAAAGAATACTTGAAAGGATATTTCTGCACTCTGGCTGTCAAGTTCCGCAGCGACCGGTCACCGGTCACCCTTACGGACACTTCCTTTGAGTTTAAACCTTATTTGAACTATTGTGACTACAAGTCACAAATAGACTGACCAAGTGTGACTACAAGACACAACTTGAAGGCTAAAAATTACAGTGTTACTATGAAACACAACTAGAGGGCTAAGCGTGACTAAAAGACACTGCTTATACTACCACCATGTGATTTGAAGACTGGATAAATCAAACCTCGTCAGGACAAACGTCGCACTCGTAAATTATCATAAATTATAAAAAAAAATATATAACGCTGAGTTTCGATTATTTTTTAAATCACAGGCATTCAAATTGAAATAGGTTGTAAAAGTCTCTGAAGAGAAATATTTTCAAATTCCTTTTGAAAATGTCTATTGAGACAGAAGTCCGGATGCTTGATGGTAGTCATTCCACAGTTTCGGACCGACAACTCCGAAACTCCTGTCCATGAAAGTTTTTCTCCTTCATACGAGACTGTAGATCGTAGGTTACGTGTTGGTACTTTTTATGTTAGGTATGTAAGGTATTTTGGCGCGTTACCAACAGAACAAAACATAGAATAGCAGTTATGTCACGAATAACGACAGCTTTTGTACATTTTACGACTACTTAACCTTTTCTTGATGAAGAAAGTACGTAGCACACATTTATTACAATAAGCCAGAACATGAAAATGCGCAATGATCTATGACAAAACAACATTTAGTGGTTTAAAAATTATTATTTATAACTCATGTTTATCTCTAAAAACCATAAGTGTTACATGTTGTTTTTTTGTTGGTTTAAATAACGGAATGATGAAACGTTTAAAGTAACACAAAAGGGTGCATGTAACTCAGAAAATGTATTATATCAGCGCATACTAGTATTCTTTTATGCGTCGTATATGCGGCCAACGCAAATACTGTTATTTTCAATATATTCAATAATGTAATATATAAGTATATATATATATATAACCCAGTGTTGGCTCAACAGAAAAGTGCACTATTGTCATTATCCCCACCACCACCACCATCATTATCACAATCATAATCATCATTGTCATCATTGACTTATACATTGCAGATCGCCTGCGTGCGAAACACGTTCAAACAAAATTACATGTAACATAATGAGGAATCATGTGAAAACGTCCTAGGTCAGAATTGTCCCCAGTATTCCGCCTATAAAAAGACATTGTTACATTAAGATAAGCTGTANTATGTATAGATCTTTGAACCAGGTTATCTAGAGGCTAACCTCATCCAAAATGGTATGATGGTAATACCATTGCCTGTCCGTACAGCGTAACTCCGTTAACCCAAGGCCAGTTGAACAGTATAACTCGAGTCGTATCGGGGGCTGAACGAGCCTTTGATTTATCAGACACAGCGTCGGTCTCCGTGACGTCATAGGGCGGTATGTGTTGTCGTTACAGATAAATACCCTCCGAATTCATGACTTAAATGGGATCATTTACAGAAACACCGAGCATGTGATTAATCTGGTGAAAATCTTTGACCATGAGGTATCGGTGAAATGCTTGTAATAGGAGGGTAGAAGGCATTTTTTGTATCAGCATGCATTACATTCTGGATATTTTGAAAACAAAATGCCTGAACGATCATACATCCTCGAATATTCATGCGAGGGGCGATTTTAACAATGACTGTGAACTGTGCCTATGGTTAAGATCGCGGTACATTGTGAGTGATCAAAACGGGAATTGTTTGAAGCGTTTACAAACCTTTGGTCCCCACGTGATGGCATGTAAACAATGTGAAAATTCGAGTATCCACCATTTCAGTGAGAAGATACATATTGTAATTCATATATTCAGTTACAATAAACTTCCCGTCGGCGGTCTATATTTATGCATAGCGTTAAGATCGTGTGTTAATTTATTTGTCATTGTTTTCGCTGCTGAAGACTCGCATATTGTTATTTCTCCGATCACGCATGCGCATCCTGTATCATGACCTATCGCGTTTGAGGCTGCCATTTTGTGTAAATAATTGTACTGCTTACGTTTATGTTTGTGTAATAGCTGGGCAATAAGGCTACTTACTTGTCAGGTCCACCCGCATAGCGAGTAGGTGAGGTTCAGCCATGCTGACTCCGTACATAAATACAGATTGTTTTGTAAAGAGTTCAACATTCGTGATGAACAATAAGATGAATTGATGTTAATATGCAACACATAAGTCGTGATAGCCCACTGTGCGGATTGTACAGAAGTGTTAACTGTCAGCCACCAAACAACCGAAGGCGAGGACCTTCATAAAGCGAGGTTGTTACGCACGGACATAGGGGGTCTCGAGATGCCAGTGACAGTGTGGGAAAGATCCGAAATGTTTTATTACTTTGTATAAGCCCATCTGAAATTACTAAATGTTTATAAATGCATACACTTTACACATAACGTCGACCTGACCCAGAAAAAAAAACAAGATCCTAACAGTAGGTACATTTCAAAGAGAATTAAACGAGCTGGAGTTAATGATGTTCGTCTTTAAAAAGCATGTGCATTACATCAGCAGTGTTATTTCAAGCAGTGACAAGCTCTTAAATAATGCGTAGAACAACATAATTACTCTCTAAATAAAGACAAAGTTATCAAATTCGTGCAACTGAAGCGGTGGGTTAAATGCTTGTAGCACAAGAGGTCGATGAAATCTCTTTAACATGAATGATGTTTAAGATGAAATGCTTGTTACAGGAGGGTGTGTGACAAGCTTTTGACACGGTTATGTGAATTATCGTTACAGTAGGGCTGGGTGAAATGCTTGTGACATATGTAAATGTACAAACATTTAAATGTACAAAAAAAAACTGGATATATACTTTAAATTAGTATTGCGCATTATACCTTGATTTATTGCAAAAAAAATATTTAATTCTCATGCTTGCCGTTCTCAAAGAAAATCTGACATTTAATTTAGTCAGTATCTATGACCGTTCTGCTTATTTCCAAACTAACTTCGTATTGATCTTAATCATATACAGCAGATTTCTCCATGGTAATAACATGGTGGCTTGCGAAATCAAGGATATGTTGTTCACGTTTACAAAAAATAAATAGGGCAATGTTTATGATAAGGGTAAACCCCAAACTTGACTAACATTTTCCATAATACAATTCACTTTATAACTATAATATTTGGTATGTAATTCGTTGTCAAGGGTATTGAAATATGATATTATCAATTAAATAATTAATTAATATATGATATAATCACGGATCCAACAAATAACCTTTGCTGTATACATCAATGCATGACCTTTGCATAACGCTTAATTAGCCACACTTTGCTCATAAAACACATACGTATCCCTGTAGCGTCCGCATACTGTTCTAGGTCATACAGGTTAGCCATGTCACCGTATTATCATTAGTTAATGGGAGTTGATTAATATGTCTTCAGCTTTAACACACCGTGCGATGACGTAAACCAACGCTGTGATGTGACACACGGTTTGCAGGGCAATGTACCATACTATACGCATCTAGACGTAATACGCAGTATGGTGGTTATTATCCTGTATTCTATACGCATTGGTCAGTTGCCTGAAATAAAAGACAATCGGGTGTTTATAATAATGTACAGTTGTATTCCTTTAAGGTTTATTGAGTTTCATTTTTCTCATATCAGTGTTTTGGTATTCACTGTTTTAATAAAGCCATTCAGAATAGAAGCACAGGGTAGACCAGAGGTACGTCAATCAACGTGTGTGTGCGTGTATAGGTAAGATACTGATGATCTGGTATAAGGGCTATATGATGACTAAAGGTTCTGAAATCTAAACAAGAACGATTTTACTTGATAGTTTTATTAACTTCAATGTATCGTGCAATGTTCTGTTGCTCTTTTGCATATTAAACATTCGAGTAATTCAATTGCAAGTCGATCAAGTTTAAATTTTCTTTCATTATTTTTGAACCTGAATACAATATTCTGAGGTTCGGCACGCCATTCAACCGGTTCAAATCCAACTGTTTAGCATTAACCGTTCCAATGCGGTGACCCCAGCTTTAATATGTCTGGTCCTGGTGTATGTTTTGTCCTGTATTGTATAGGCAATAGGTCACCGGCCGTAAATAATTAGAGACAAGAAGGTATGCATATAAATTTCTTTACTGATAAGGTTGTTGGAGTTTCTGTATTCTTATAATTGCAGATTATGTATTTAAGGTAAACTGTTTTCGCCTTTAGTACACTTGCTATGCAAATATGTTCATAATGAACGGTTTAACTATATTTCACTAAACAACTTTCAATCAAACTACTAAACATGGCTACCATTGAATTTAGCGCGTGTTAATATAATGAAAGCCCATACAGATGTGTTTAACAATTCAGTCGTTTGTTGTGACTGATCTGGTATAAGTACTTTAGGGTGATAGGTTGTGAAATCTAAACAAGAAGGATTTTTCTTGATAATTGTATTTAACTTAATGTATTGTGAATCAGAAAGTTTTATGTATGTTGCTCTAGTGCATATTAAACCGTTGAATAATTATATTGCAATCAAATCGAATTGAAATTTAAAAAAAAATGTCATCTGAAAAACATTGCTATGAAGTTAAACGTGCGAATCGGGTAAAACCCCCAATGTTCTGCATTAACCGTTCTCATGTGGTTACCCCAGCCTTGATGTATTAGGTCGTGATGTATGTCTTGTCCTGTATTGTTTAGGCAATAGGTCAATGGCCTTAACTAATTAAAAACTAGCAGATATTAAAACACATTTTTCTCCTGATAAGGTTTGTGAAGTTTCATTATTCAAACAATTGCAGATGCTTTATTTAATTGCCGGATTTTTCGTCTTTAGTACACACGCTATGCAAATATGTTTAAAATACACGGATTAACTCTAACTCACTTAACAACTTTCAGCCTTACTACCTATCGTGGCTACCATTGAATTTAGCACGTGTCAGTAGATAATGAAAGCTCATATAGACTCCTTTTACAATTCAGTCGTTTGTTCTGACTTAACTGTCCGCCTTTCTCTATTTGACCTTCAACGTCTATATATACGTGCGTTTTTAAAACTTACATATTCTGGTAGCCACTGATGTTAATGTAAGTGAATATAACTGATGCTGAATTCTCGACTCTCAGTGGCGACGACAAACTTTTAGGAATTCGACGAGTGTTACAGATAAGTGGATTACCGGTACGTGTGGTGCGGATAGCTCGAGTTATTTACTAACTAGTATTTAACAATTTATAATTTGTCTGCGTGTGTATCAAAATGGTAAGTTTAAGCAATGGAAATGTAACTGAAACATTAAATAATGATTAATTAAAGCATGTTGAACTAAATTTTTCATGATTTAAACATAAAAACACACTGGTTTTGATAAAACAAACTTTTTTAGTCAATATAAATAATGTGGAAGTATTTGATAGTTTTCTGTGCACTAAAGTGAGTGTGTAATGCATTATATGTTTGGTAAATGCGTGCGTACAATGCAATATAATGCTGCGTTTTAAATTAATTAATGCACATCGCTTGCGAAAGTCGCCGTTATGTAACGATTTCAATTATAAACGCTCAGAGACATTTGATAATCAACCTTTGTGATTGTTCGAATTACATTTGAGACTCGCTGTGGGAAAAGGAACTTAATGCATCTGTGTAAAAAATGTCGTCGGAGATTAGCCTGTGCAGTCCGCACATGCTAATCAGGGACGACACTTTACGAACATGCATGAAGCATCGTTTTCCCAGAGCGATTCTCATTAACATTCCTTGTTGAGCTGATTTTAAAGGTTGTTATTATTTCTATCTCTCCTTATCTCACATCTATGTTTTGAGTTCAATTATCAACACAGTAGCTGTAACCAGGGCGCTGTGGATTGATACACACGTATGTTGATGCATACCACATGGACGTCTCTGCCAGCTGGTTTGCTATCGTCTATTTCTCTCTTTGCTTTAGGTCTACATACAGCACCTGCTATATCTAACTGTATATCTACACAAACCGTGGCCAAACGTTTTAACGTGATTATCATCAAACAGAATTATTATTGGATATTTAATGGATACAACTGTTTTTAAAAATGGTCTGTTTATATATTTAATTGTAAATGACTTTTGTGTAGCTATTGAGTTCCATTTACTTATGTTATATTTCAAAAGTGAAATTTGATTTGTTTACAGAAAGGCTAATTGAGAATTTCTGAAACTTATGTCAACGCGTTCAAGCTGAAATCTAAACACTATATTTTCACGTAGGGACTAAGTAAACCTATAACATAAAATTACTTCAACATTTAGTCGACTGTGAATTTAATTGCAATCATTGTAAATATTGAAACTTTTTTTATGTCGATAGTATCGTTACCAGTGAAACATTTGCATGCTTAACATAAATGAAAACAACACATCCCCCAATACATGTAACAACATTAAGTATTATTCACCAATATAAAAGCTTACACCTTAATACTTCTCGTTTAAAGCACCTTATAAAAATACCGAAAGGATTTCGTTTTGAAAGTCATAAGAATAAGCTTAAATTCATTTTTCTGTATACCCAATGCTTGTGTTGAAAGTGTCTAATACACGCCAACATGTTATTAGTTTGAGGTAAAGTATAAAATTGACGTAAAATACTCAACGTTTTTTCTTCTGAGTGTTTATTTAATTCATGATCTGGTATATCTACGTCTCACTCATTTGATACCATATTTATACTGCGTATAATTCATTTGTCAAATAGACATTTAAATAATGTATTGCTTTAAAATATTTTTTTGGAAAGGACATAGTTACAAAAAAACAACAGTTAAATGAATGTGTTTGAAACAAGCCGATTATTAATAATGTTAATCTGCAAATGCCTGATCAACAACCTTTTTCATGTATATTTGCGCCTCGTTGAAGGGAATTTGGGCTTAATACATCAACATTAAGAGGCGTTTCTGATTAGCCTGTGCTAATGGACGATACTTTCCGCTTAACTGGATTTTCGCTAACAAAACTTTAAACGAAACCTACTATAAGAGCAGAAAGTCGTCCCTGATAAGCCTGTGCGAACTACATAGGTTAATCTAGGACGACACGTTATACACATTTAATCGCTGCCTTTTCTCAATTTTCATGTATGTATGCTCTTTCTGTACCGTTAATTAAGAACACTTGTATAACTGATTTAATGTCAATCAAATAACATAAAAAGGATATTTATGAACTGGATTAACAATGTATTTACATAATTATATCGCATGTTTTCTATGGAAATGTAAAAATGTAAAACTTGCACAGACTTGATAAATGGAACATTCTAAAGCGTTTATCATCGATTCCGAGATCAAAACTACACAACATAGCTATATTTTCAAGCAGAAAATATTAACATGTAAATAAGAAATATACCCGAAATATTTGAACATGTCGTCGTCGTTGTCATCATCATCATTATATTATTTTTTTAATCATGTTACTTCGTAATAATCAATACGTGTTTTTACCATACACGTTGTTGCTATTAATGGTATTTAATCATATAATACCAAAACGGCGTCGTCTCTTAAGTCATATTTAAATGAAGTGGAATGCAGGCAATACCGCCAATACAAACGAAAAAGTCAGTTGTATATCGATATTGTCATTTTAATTGCTTATGTATTCAAGCAATACAAAGTTTACATAAATTATCATCAACAACTTGATATATACAGAAAGATGATATCGATCAACATCGTTATTTGTCAGTCAATGACAATAAAAAACATTAAAATTCGATATATTAAATATCACATGTCGTATTCAATGACAATTCACAGGTAAAAAAAACCCATCAATATACCACATAAGTATGTACATTTTCGAAATAGACACAACATGAAAAAAAAAACCATTAAAGTATCCTTTAACATCATCATAGAATTTCGATAACAATTATTCACACGTCTTAACTGTATGAAATGTACCAACAAATGCGCCAATAACACAATTATATAATACAGGCTCCACAACGATTATTTTACATTATATCAAGTCAACAATTTATTGTGGTTGTCGACGTCGCTGTCGTCTTTTGTTGTCATCCTTAATTTTGTCGTGCCCAAACGATTACATTATCAAACATACGAGACAACAATGACCGTATAACCCAACATTCATATACACTGCGGCGCTCATCCATATCATCATTATAATGAGTATTTATCCGTTTGCACAATGTATTGTGTTGCTACTTTGTATCTTACTGAAACACACTACTTCATACAATGATGTATGTACCTATAATTACCACATTTACTGCGAGAATTGTTGACATAGTGCGCATATATCCTATATTTCTGATGGTATACAGCCTTTTTAAAAGTTAAAGAAATAATTATCGTGCAAAATAAATTCGATAGTAAATAAGGCTGACGGAAAATTAAATTTTTGAACATAGAAGTTTTGTATGATTTATCCTTGATTGATAAATGGAGGAATAGTTTGCAAACATTCATCGTTCTAGCTTCGCTTACAAGAGCACACACGTTTGCAACAACTGAATATGCAATATTCATGCTGGAGTTGAGAATTTCAGATGTTACATAAACGTATAGAACATGTTATATTCCATATAAAACTATCGTTAAGTGCTTTCAAGCATGAATAACATGTTGTACACCTTTTGTTCACGAAATTAATAAGGTCCGAAATAGTTCATATTGCTCACCTTAGCAATAATATTCAGAGTTGCCTAGTTTTAACATAAAGAATAGTTCAAGTGTGCAAAAATATGTGACAATAAGTGATAGGTTTAAACCAACTTATATTGTTACAAACCAATTGTTAGCATGTAACCTAACTCTTGGAATTCTATCATTCTATACAATTCTATATTATCGCATCTTGTTTTGATTTTGTCCGAATGCTCGTAGTTTAACGCACAAATACAGAAATCGTTCGGATTGATGGATATTTACGACGTAAGGCGATGTTAAACGATGTTCATGGATGAGTTTAACACATAGAATCATTCATTAATTGCATGTATAGTAAATAACTATAATTAAGTTCTTATACTCGTTGTGTTCTCGATATTTATTTGACTTGAATAATAAATTAAAAAGATAATTTAAAAATTAATATGCAGATTGGACATTAACAAGAACAAAATATATGGTATACATGCAATCTGCTTCAAGATACATCTACATTTAAATATAATGTATTTGTTTGCATGCAAAAGCAAACACACAATATCAGACGCGTCTGTTGGGCTGTCACAATTATCTTAAGTTTCTCATATCCGCCTGTAGAAAAACTGGTCTTTGCAAACATGACTTATTGAGAAAAAACAATCCGAAACTGTGTCTATGCTTCAAGTAATATTATAAAATGATTTTTATTTTTTTATTCATTGTTAAATCTTTGTCTGAATCAGAAAGTTTACAGTAAGCTGTACTTTCAATTGATTACTTCTATGGGAATCACTACACAAATGGATTTAAATTCTATGTTAAGAGTACACTCAAGCAAACATTTCAGTTGATTCAAGTATGAATTGTAAAACGACGACGAATGCATATTTAATTCATATTTCAATATTATAGCACTTGACTTAAACACTTGTCATTGTTTTCATTTCAAATCCGTACTGATTTCATTACGCTTATATTGGTCGATTGCTGTCACCTTTTGGCGGGTTTTGGATCAACATGATACTGTTATGTCTGACACAAACATAACGAATGAAAGCATGCAGGTAATGGTCATATGATAACTTAGCGATTGTTAACATATATCAAATTTAAAAGTACAATTCTCTATGATTTCAGGATAAGTTTTGTGCAAGTTCAGGGTAAACGTCCTTAATGAGTGACCCCGCTGACCCCGTGACGGGCCTCACGTGGCGACAAAAGGAGGCTGTGAGGGAGAGCTGGGGGAAAACTGAGCTCCGAGTGGAAGACACACGGCGTCGAGTTCATCAGGTAAAACCAAAGTTCGGCTATTATAGCGGTGCTGTCACATTTTCTATGCATCGTTTGTTTCTAGAATGTATTTTTGTGTGGTTTATCTAATCTTTATTTTTCTTATTTCCGCAGGCTCTTCAAAACATACCCAACCATTCTGGCATAATTCAAGACATTTGATGATATGGACTTTGACCCAATACGCAGCTCGCCAAAGATGCGCGCGCACATGCTGAACTTCAATCACGGAATTACGTCATTTGAGGATAACCTGGATGATCTGGATTGTCTTATAGAACTCATCCACAGGATGACAGAAAACCATTTCCGGTAGCAGATAACCGTAAATGAATTCCAGGTACATTGTATTGTCATATTGCTTTCTAAACTTAATACATAGAATAATGATAAACATAACAACGTCTTCTTTGACCATTGCACTTTAAGCAAGTGTTTGTTTGTAATGTGTACGGTCCGTGTAGTTACCGTCCTTTCGTTTCAACTTATATAAGTTCGTATTCCAATTTTCAAAAACCCAAATAAAATTATGTATAAACAAAAATCAAATTGTTTTATTGCTATCGTTTTTGTTGTTCTAATTATTAAACAAAATATTCCTATTCATATGCAATCTGAATCTTACGAAAACAAATGAAAATTGATATAAAAGTGTGTATTCCTGCTTACCGTTTGTGATTCGATAACGCAGAAAATTATTGGCGCTTCAGTTTTGGGGAAATAAATCATGATTGACCTTCTTTTCAACTTTTCTCTCTTTGATACAAATTAGACAGTAATTGATTAGTCAACACTGTTTTTACATTCGGTTTCAACCATTAAGAAATAGAAACTCCAAATCGTTGATTTTGTCGATAATTTTAAACTAGTAAAAGAATAAATAAATAATAAAATCCAATGGCAGCATTATAACGAACGGGCCTAAGTTGTGTTTAACAGTTCTACACACAAAAATGCATTTATTTTAACGGCTAGTTAATCGCAACCTGCTCCGAGATCAATAAATAAGATAAAAGTATATTAACCCAAGAAGAACTTATTTGTTTTAAAACATTAAATCGAGTATATACGAGAATGTCGTTTTTTTTTTCCAAAACAGATATCTTGTTAATAAATAAGTACTATAATAAAAGTTCATAAAAAGTAGATTTAAAAAATAAAATGAAAGAAATGTTTTATTCAATCATCCGGTGTTGCAGAAAAATCGCTACAAAAGTACTATGGTTGCTAATGTTCTTGATTTTAGTAAATACATATAAACAAACCTCATTTTTCAGTACTTTTTCAAGCTTTGTTTGGTTATGAAACCAAAACGATTTAGTGAATGATATGTTCTTATAAAAATTTAGTTTCAAGCTTATCCAAATTGTTTTTTTTAGAGTCCGTATATCTTTAATAAAGTTTAAATGTATAATAATAAGAAAGATACTGGGTTATGGGAATTATGTTATACGTTAACTAAAGAAAATGGATACTGATATATATTTTATCAATATTTTAAACGATTTGGACTAATTTTAATTCATAGTGAGTGAACAACCGAAAACCATTTATATGTGCTACATACTTAAAATATTTAAAGCTTAAACCGTATTTTAGTGTATTTGTGTGCTTTGCAAAAATGTCAAAGTAAGTCTTTCAAGTGTGTTAGAACGTATGCAACTAACGCCATACGCAGCTTTTCTAGACCTTGTACAATGTTCGACCTTATACAACTTACGTCCTACACAGCTCTGCCATAGTGTATTTAAGATTTAACGTGTAACCAATCGTGAGAAAGAAAATGTTTGCAAAGTTCAAACAATATTCTGTTAAATGTACTATTCGACGGTGTAGATGCATATCGGTCGCCTTTCTGTCAAAATCTGTTCATTCTTCGCTGCCTCTCTGTCATAAACAAGAAAAATGGATGCTCGGAATTCACAAAACAGGTAAGAAAATCTAAAATTAAAACCACTAAACACATTTGTGCATAAAAAGAGGTGGTCCATGATTTGAAGCATATATCCAGTTACAGGCTCACAATATTCCGCAGGTCCAAACACTTATCACAAACTCTATCGAAGATGGAATGATGACGAGGGTGGTGGAACAATCGTGCATTCATGCACTGATGACTTTTAACATAAATTTTCCGCAATATGTCAAATATCTAGTGTCAATGATATCATCTTTATGATCAAATCTTTACGTTCAATGCACGCTATATACTAATTTTCATCAATTTTACTTAAACAATGCCTACTTTCGCTTTCGTTATGGCACGGAAAGCCTCTCGATCGGCTCACTTTTCTGGCACGGGAAGCCTAGTCGTCGATTTGATCATCATAATTTGATTATTACGGAAAAGCTATGTTAAAAAGTCATCAAAGTGGCATGTATGCACGATTATACCACCACCCTCGCCATCATCCCATCTTCAATACAGGTTGTGATAAGTGTTTGAACCTGCGAAATACCGTGAACATGTAGCTGGAGATATGCTTCAACTCATGGACCACTTCTTGTTATGCACACATGTGTTTACGGGCAAGGGTTACACGTTTACACGTTTAAACGGTCGCGTTTCGTGTTTTGATCAAAAACGTTTACAAAAACAGTAAACGTTCGAAAGGCAATATCAATATAATAAATATTGGGTGCAAATAACGTAGCCGACTAACCGTAGATGACGAACTGCGGAATCCGGGTACTTGCGGTAAATCCGGGCACTACCGAATTTATTTCTGATTGGTTAACGGATGGCATGGACATAAACGGAAACTAACGGAAAATCTTCGCTACTTTCCGAAAATCTTACAACTTGGCAACGAAACAGTGCATATGCCGCCATCTTGCAATATTTTAAGTGATTGATTAGCAAAGTAAAGCATGTTAAAAAGCAATATTTTAACCAAATTATATATTGATTTTTTGCTAGTTTACCGGTTTTTTATGTCCTGCAGTCAAACGATATGCACATTGTATGATTGTATTTCATGTGCAAAATACGTACATTTTTTCGGAGTGTCGTTTTCGGATACAGTAGTTTACATTATTTTCGACGTTCTTTAAATTGTTTTTACAGAATGACGAATACACAGGTGGTGATACGGATTGTCTGGTTTATAATATTGTATGGTTTTAATAAGACGTCATTGCGCGAATGGGGTATGCACTGAATATAACTGCCGGAAATAATTACTACTTTCAGTTTGAAAATGAGATGGTACTGATGCTTTTAAATCGGACATAGGGATACCGTTTAAACGGTAACGTTTCGTTTATTTCATTTCGTTTAAACGTTTAGAAAAATCTGTAAACGTGATACCTTTATTTACGGGTTTTAATTTTAGATTGTCTTACCTGTTTTGTGAATTCCGAGCATCCATTTTTCTCGTATATGACAGAGAGGCAGCGAAGAATGAACAGATAGGCAGCATTTTGACAGAAAGGCGACCGATATGCATCTACATCGTGTATTCGATTTCGTAATTATTTAAGATACAGACAGCCGAATGACACAAAAAAAACTTATCAGCTATTCAAATAGTTAAACAGCTTTATTAAAACTTTGATTTGGTTTTAATACGTAAATTAATTCCGTATCTTGAAACGACCGATTTATCATTCTAAGTCGCCCGATAACTTCCTTAACGGCATGAACATAACATACCTGATAGCTACTTAAATACACACTACAGTTTTTTCTGATTAACACTCCAATGCTTTCGTTCCAAATAATTAGTTTATTGCACCGATTCCGACAAGTAAATCGTATTTGTTGTAGCACCGAAATTGTTAGTACCATATTGCTCTGCAAAGAATTGTAGGCAATTTCCTAACAGAATGCATGTCAATTTTACATGAATGATTTTTCGACTGTACAATCAGTATTTGAAAATGTTTAAACTATGATTTCGGTAATGGTCAGGGACCATTTAAGCAGAAATTGCATTCTAGAGTGTTATTCATCAACCTTTAAACTGTTCATGATGTTAATATGGATATACAAAGATCGTTATTTGTGTGCTTCATGAAATAAAACTGTATGTTACATTTTTTATTTATTATATTTAAGACTTTGCTATTTGCAAGATATTCACGGGGCGGTCAGCAACAGAAAACAATTGCGAGAGGTTTGCTGTGCATTCTATGTTTGCTAGTACTGACAAACTCGGCTGTATGAGCGCATTTGACTGGGTCAGTCAGGCTTTAAATAAAACTTCATCCACCCCTGTTATAATGCGTTATCATCAATAAGCTAATTAGGAATGTTAACGAATAATCAGTAAATAATTGTAAAATGGATGTCTTAACTAATGTGACACAGACGTGGCATGCGTGTGTTTGAATTATGTCGTTTCAAATATTTTTTAATTAATTGATTATGTCATTGTCACGCGTTAGTTGTCTTGTTCCAACGCATTATACATCTAATTATAACTTAAAACGACTAAAGAAGTCGTTACCACGAGTCGGTTATCCGTCATCACGACTTTATAAATCGATAGCATGAGTAAGTTATTTATAGTCACTATTTTATAAATTAAAGTAAAGCGCTTGCTTTTTTATACTGTCGGCCATGTCAGTTGAGGGCCAGCCAGTATTTACTTATGAGACACCTGTACTGATTAACATCTTTACTCGCGATTCTTTATTGTCGGGCGCTTGGCAGGAAGGTTATCGTAACGGTGTCGTCACGTTTGTCCACATTTAGAAATACATTACACCGGAGTAAACCGCTACGTGTCTCGCGTGAAGCTCGAAATTTGCCATCCCGCTCCGTAAGAGAACGCCTTTCTAGAGTACGGAAATCGTCAATATGTCGACATCATATGTCGTTAGTTTGTGTTAGTTATTTTGTTACTTAATAAATCGTGGACACGAGCTATGTACTAGTACCTCGTACACACAACTTAATAAGTCGTTTGCAAGAATTAGTTCTCTCGTTCCAAAGTGCTGGACGGTACTCTGTATTATTTTTATGCACGCACAATTTACTACGATTTTAAAGATTGAATCTATGAAACTCTGCAGAGAAACTTGGACGATTGTTGTTCCAATGTTATTAGATTAAATTAAACAAAAACTTCTTCGGTTTCTCTAAACATTTTTTTCCGTTTTCATTATAAAGATGTTTGTTGTTTGCATATAGCAACACTTCGCCATTATGCAGGTCGTTACTTTCCGTAAAGCACTTTTTAAATTGGTATAGTTTTTATAGATGAAATAAAGTTATAATGGACAATCTACGTAGTTTTGTCCGATGATATCGTCATAATAACTATGGCGTCGTTTGTCAGCTTCTATGTTTAAACATAAGCTGAGCATCAAAACGTGATGCCCGTATGGATATTTAAAGTTCAATAATAAATGTTTGTAAAGAAAACTGTTTAACCCCTCACCCTACCACCTTACGAAGATACGATTTCACACAATACATGTTGTACATATGTAGTTAAGTTAAGCACAAGATAGTAGCGCCTTTTCATTTTCGTTTACCGTTTTATCTAAGCTTAAACGGTACACGAAATATGAATAGGAAAAAATGTTTCTGGTTTTGTTTTATAATTACATTGTAGTTCAACGAAAACGCTAAAAAGCAATCAGTTTGGTATTAACTAAAAGGGGGCATATAAATGTACCTTTTACAATGTATGTATTTTTTTTTGCAGGACGCCTTCACGCTGTTCACGACGTTCATACAGGAAGTGACGCAATGTGAAAACGCCATAATCGGTGCATGGAAACCCACGTTGAGTGTAATTGCCACGGTGATTGGTGACCAAATGCGGACACTGCAGTACCGGGAAACGGCATGTGAATGAATAGTCGTGGGTGACAGCTTAGTGTATAGAACACACCGACATAGTGTACACACTGATACACCGACATATGTACAAACCTACATAGTGTATAGGTTCGACGCCTGCGGAGAACAATACAATTAAAGTACCTCGTAGCATGAAGTTTTGATAAACTCAACTCATGTTTTTTTTCATATGCACAGCTTTTCTGTTTGTATGAAAAAGATAATAAATGTTTCTGAAATATATGAACAATTATAGAAGAACAGAAATGTGAAGGCCTATTTAGTTTCTGTATGTGACAGTGGAGTCCTTAAGTCATTGTTAAATTGACTATGTTGTAGTCAATAGCACATATAAACTTGATATTTATTCTAGGTATCTTTTGTCGAACTGCTATTCATTATTTAGCCTACATACCATACTCATCGGTTTGTAAAATATACAAATCATTAAATGATCGTTGTAAAAGAGCCAGTTAACACGCTAAAAAAGTCTCGATTATGACGTCATTTTTTCTTTTGAATGAAGGTCATGTCAGGTTTAGTTTTGTCTATGAATGACGTCACTGTTAAAAGCGATAACGGCAACAAGTATTTCACATAAGTATACATATCAGATTTATTCTCCCGTGATCTTTCCAATTATATGTGTCGTGTTCTAACAAAACTGGGCAAAATGCTTGTGCGTAAAGTGTCATCCCAGATTAGCCTGTGCAGTCCGCACAGACTAATCCGGGACGACACTCTCCGCCTAAACTGGATTTTCGCTAAGAAGAGACATCATTTAAACAAACAATTCCATAAAAGCGTAAATTGTCGTCCCTGATTAGCCTGTGCGGACTGCACAGGCTAATCTGGGATGACAATTTACGCACAAGCATTTTGCCCAGTTTTGTCAGACCACGACACATATTTGTAATAATTAGCTTTCTATGAAGTATTGCACGAAGTTTTCATGACTTTTTAGTTGATTCAACGCCATATATTCGTGTACTCGTTCGAATTAGCATTGAAAATGCATTTCAATAATAAAATGGCATTTTGTTTGAAACATGGAATGAACACTTTTTTCCAACGTGGATTAGAGGTAAACATTACGGTCATTTATCCAGGCTCTGGAGTTTTGTTTTAATTTTTGTTTAGTTTTACAACACAATTTTGTCTTATTTCTTAAGGACAGTTTTTTTTCAGAGAGAAATCTCTTTTCGTCTATAGTCTTTGTAAATTCCATGTTTTGCACGAATATACAAAATATCACGCACACGAACGGACGTTTTCGACGTGGTGTTTACACAAACCAAGAATTATTACTACAAACTTTAAGATGGAAATCATTCACATCACGTAGGATCTGGCGATGCCTGCGCCTTTAAACATTGTTAAACATTGAACTAATGACATCAGAATGTATGCGTCATCCACCACCGTCAAACGTTGAACCAAACGACCGCAACAGAATGCATTTCACCTACGTTGTATTATGTCTAAGACAACAAAACATACACGTTCTATGATTGTGTACCCAAACAATAAAACACTTGCTCTCAATATGCTTTGCGAATAAACTATCACCTTGAACGATTTATGAATGTGCTTTGCGAATAAACTATCAACTTGAAACGATTTATGAATGTGCTTTGCGAATAAACTATCAACTTGAAACCATTTATAAATGTGCTTTCTTGTATTTCAGAAATGTCGATGGATCGGTCAAAAATTAATCTCAATTTTAAAAGTTCGTTTGTTGTAATTTTCAATAGGAAATAATTACGCTTCTATATAAAACGCGTCTCTCTAAACATATTGCACTAAATAAGGGTTACTTTATTTATAATACAGAATGATATATTGTATATGTATTGAATTAAATAAATTCCGACACTGATCTTCGTTGAATTGTAACTTGATTTTAAAGTTTAATTTTGTAAAAACTGATATATCACTCGCGATTATCGAAAACAAATATTTTCGATCCAGACTGTGCCACTCCTGAAAATAGTCAGATACCGATTTATCGATTTAATATCACTCATCTAACGAAACCAAAATACCAACAAAAAACCTCTAGTAGTTTCATATTTTATTTAAGTGACACATAGTCAATACACATATTAATTATCATATACATTTTAATATCAAACTAAAATAATGAAATGTTAATCATGAAATATTTTAAATATATGTTTGCAGTACTACCCAGCCATGCACATGACATACGAGTCACTAATCAGACATGGATACATGTAGCCGTCTTATGCTTGTTAAAGATTATATAGTCAAAAGATCACTGATTCATGTACAATTAATAACCATAGTAAAATAATAATTAAGTCATACCGTCACACAGACAATACTTTCGTGTTTTAAGTAGCAATCCTTTATAAACAAAGCCTCTATGTATTGACGCATTGTATATGTGTTATTGTCATTCTGCAAATTCCTTCCACAAAATGAAAACACATTTCTGCTTCCTGGAAGCTATCGTTACATTCCGTTTGTATTAAAAAACAAAATAAAGATTTCACATATTTGTATAATGTGTTATTTTTCATTTTAAATTTCCATGCATGGTCTTTAAATCAACTTCTTAATAACAAAGTTCTTCTAATTAATAATCTTTATTTTGTTGCGTGGAAATTGATCACTGTTATTTACATATTACACTCGGCGGTGTTTCAGTTGGTCGGTTGTGTTTATTGTACACATACAACTCAAATGTGTATTAAACATCTAAGATCAATAATGAAACAAAAAGTTAATAAACGGCTCGAAAACAGTGGAATTAGTGAAATACAAATGAGTTTTGGAAATAGCAACTGAATAAGGTATAGTACAGGGGAATGAAAAAAGTTCAATGTATCCGTTGTTTAACTCAAAATACCGTAATTACACTAAGTTTTCGGACACACTCTTTTAGCCCACATACTTATATGTGTAACCCTACTTTTTCGGACACCAATTTTTCTCCTAGTATTGATGAATTTAAATTTTCGGACAGTTGCATTCTATCAAAGTTGGCTGATCCGTTGACACTTTGCATACGTGTTTTTACAACCGGATGACGATCATAAAACCTGACAGGTGATTGCAAAAAGTCAGTGTTCTGTTACAGTTGCTTTATTTGGTTTCATAAGCATGTATATCTGATATACGGTAGATAATAAATGCAGCATTCGGCGCGGAAGGATGTCATACACTTCGAAATACATAAACATGACGGTATATAATGTTTCATCCGCAAGCTTAATGTGGTTATTCAGTTGAAATGATCGGTGTACGGAACCAGTAAGTTGTGCTCAAAGTATTCACAATTTTCATTTTGTATTGCCTCTGGGACAACTGCTATAATTATACTGATCGCTGTTGGAGGGTCATACTACAGAATATTAAGTGCTGATCTTTGTACTTGGTGGTTACAATTAAACCATGGGATATCATTGTGTAAAACAGCATCAAACATACGAAATTCATAGCAAAATTATTATTAAGTATTTAATACTTCATGACGTGTTTATGACTAGCACACGCTATTATGTTGACAAGTGTCGTCATACAGACACATATCAAAACGTCGATGCAATAGGTATATTTAAATAGGGTCTCTTAATTGTCGGACACTGACTTCTGGGAATATTTCAAATGTACATGTATATGAATTTTCAAAATGAAACTATTTAATTATATTTGAGCGTTTTTACTTAGAGTTATTACTGTATAATCTTTGAAATGATATAAAATACGCCTTTATTAATTGTTATTGCATACCATAAGTATTGATAAAATTTAATAAATAATATTTGTGTAAACGTGTTTTATTTTTATGTTAAATTCAGATTATTGAGTCTCGCGTGATAGCACATACAGAGCTTGTCGAATTACGCCTAATTCAGATTTCGTATTTGTTAAAAGCGCCCTTATGGATATTCAACAAGTGCTTTACAATGCAAGAGTCTAAAATTCGCCATCTTAATATATGGCAATAACGGACACGCAGAAAGACGTATGATCAGCAACCATTGTGATTGCTCGCTCTGTATTTACATTCTTATCTAGAGTTAATGTCGAATTGTGGCAGTATGGTTTATAACCCTCTTCAACTCACAAGCCTATGTTCACGGGTTTACAAACCTCAGTTCAGTTTTCGACACTGTATGTTGTAGCGAGCGTGACCGGTATCCTGTAAACTAATACAAATATATTTGGATGGATACCATGTGAAAATCTCTGTCTCCGGGTAGCTGCAAGCTCTCGCACAGTGCTGTATTGGTCGTGCGACTGTAGACAGCCGCTGGTTTATGCGTTTGAAATATAAAATATATAAACATTTGTTCGCGTACATTATCTTTAATATAACGGAATTAAAAAGACATTAAATACACCACATTGGATTAAAAAAGGTTTGTATACGAATTCATTCACTTCTTTATATTGTAATTAACCCCTGTTTATTAATGTGTTTTCGGTGCTGATTAATTAAAACTTTAAGTGAAAAATTTCTTGTCGGAATTTGTTGTCAAATATATGCCAAGATTAACACTATTATTATTGTTTTAAGGAGCAATAATCATCAGAATACTCGACAAGTGAACTTTATGAAATAATATCAAGTAAAATACAAATAGTCTACTATTGGTGGGCTAATAGAGTGAAATGTTTATCAACTTATATAAACCCAAATCTATCTATAAAACTGAAGGTATAAATGTCAGTATTAGCAAAATCCTGTACTTATCTTTAACTTGTTCATTCAACATCGCTGATTAAAAGCCATAAGTATTGTCTCAATGATCATGAAGTTAAATTAAGTGAATTATTGCTCATTACTAAATCTGCCAGGCGACGGACCGCGCTTTTAAATTTGGCCTAAGAGGCATTTATATACTGGTCAGCTAGCTCAGTTGGTAGAGGATCGCAGGTTCGATTTTCGGAACCTCTACTTAACTTAATATTTCTACCAGAGATGAAACATGTTACTTAAACATTAACCAGTTAACCTATTATTGTAACCGGCTCATTTACTGAAAAACTAAAAAATGCTTTAAAAAGTACACTTTCAAACGTGCCATATTGAACTTACATGGACTCTCTTTAAAAACGAAAGTAATTTATGATTCAATATTCAATATTAACTAATTAATTTCCCTTCATCTAATAGTTGGGTAAATAAACTCGTCTTTTTTAACGTTTAATAACCGTACTATGTTCATCCTCCACATTCGTCTGTACAAGTTCTTACTACATTCACCATCTGTTTATGTTAGCCTAGCACAACTTAAATATTATTGTTGCATGTTTTGTAAATTGTAAAACAAAAATCAATTTTTGTACAACTACTTTTAGTTTTTTAATTATCTATGTTGTACAGTTTAGTGTATTTCAAATAATTCATGGATAGCCTAAAAGCATGTTCTTTTTTACTCATCTTGAACAAAGTTGTTAAAATATAAACTAACTAAGTTTTCTTCATCTAATAGTATTTTTTGTTCCATATCAACTTGTCTGGTATAACGTTTAAATAAATGCACTATGTTTATGGTTTTTATCCTCCAATATTTTTATGAAAGTTAATAACAAAATTATTGTATTCATCATCTGTATATGTTAATCTAGCAAAACACAAATACTATATATATATTTTTTTCTTATTAATATTTGTAAAACAAATCTTTATTGTATATAACTTAATAATTAAATTCATGTATGTATGTATATAATCTTTATGCGATCAATATGATATTTAAATATTCTTATTTGTAATCACGTTGACATTATGCTATGTATTTCTATGTTGTAAATGACAAAAACTGTAAAGTTTACGTCAATAAAACATTCTGTCTGTCTGTCTGTCTGTCTGTCTGTCTGTCTGTCTGTCTGTCTGTCTGTCTGTCTGTCTGTCTGTCTGTCTGATGATCGCTGATTGTAAGTACATAAGCGGCAATATCCTGTTGATGATATAAATGCATTATTAATAACACATTTAGTTACATAGGTTTGCAAATGTGTGTTAAACTTAGACTTAGTATTATATATCCAATCTTATAGCTTATGGATAAGAAACAAACAAATTAATAATGTTCTTTACAATGTTTCTTTTTGGTGAGGCCGCTTTCGTTCGCGTCGTATCGCTTATAGCAATGCTTTAAATTATTGTGTTCTTTGTTATCTCCGTTTTAATTGTCTGATGTTTGATTGTTACTTGCTGTTTAAATGTTCTGTTGTTTTCTTTCTTAGATCGTAATTTTGTAATTAAACTAGTTCATTTATTTGCTTTCTTAATAGTAATTACATGAAAACTTGTGTCAGACGGAGGCATAATTGATGGAGTTGATGTCAAAAAATAATGATGATCTGAATACCATTGATATTTTGAAACTCTTTATTTTGGCAAGCAATCAGTCTTGTAAATTGTAATCAAAACATCAAATAAGCAGACATAATTCTCGATCTATTGATCTTTATCACATATTCAATAGGCGTGTCAATTACCGCTAATAGCCCCCACTCCACGCAGATGCCTAGTTAAAAATTTACGATTAATTAAGACAAAACAATACTGTCAATTGTAAAACTTAATCTATATTTGTAACAATCAGGGTATACACTAGATTTAACTTTGCTCTCGGCAATATTCCATTGAAATCCGTAGCCGATTGTTAATTAAGATAATATATATCGTGATGTCGTAAACGGATATTTGAAGTCACCTGTATATATTCATGAATAGACCAGCCACAATGACTCTTACCGATAACCTAAACGTAACTGCACAAAGTCAAAAAGGCTCGATTGGTCATTGTCGGCTCGGGTACTACTTAAATGTACCCCGGTTACGGAAAATATACTAAAACGTACCCGGAAATGTTCATGCTGAATTGGTCGTTGTCGGCTAATTTTTTCAAATGAATTATGTTCATGTTTATGTCAATACTTTGTAAAATGGCCTCTATTTTAAGGAAACACAAACTCAAAAAAGCATGGTGAGGCTGGTTTTGTTCAAAAATAATTTTGTTTCGTATTTTGATTTGTAGCGCGTTTTACGACATCGGATTTTGGGCGTTAATAAAACTCGGGTACAGTCTATATAAGTTTTAGTATTTTAAGCGTACCCGGGGTACATTTAAGTATACTTTAGAGTACCCGGTGTACATTAAAGAAGTACCCGAGCCGACTAAGTCTCTAAAACTCTAAAACTCATGACATTCGGGCTCCTGCACCGCCACAGTGCGAGGTAAACAGTATGCCACACTTTATGTATTGCATTGACGGAAACAAACGTTTTTATTGACGTCTTCGTTTTTCCTCTATTTCCTTACGAACAATGTCTAATGATAGGCGAAATTTAATGCGGGCCGTGTTAAATCTATCGTATAATACTTATGTTATGCGGTTTTACTTTGTTAATTGACACGTTAGTGATACTAACCATTGGCTATGCATGATTTGTTAAAGAGGGCAATATCATTATTTGGCAATATCATGAATATGTCGAGCATAGGAAATTAACACTGTTTGATTTATTCGATGAACAATGCATTTGATTTATTAAAAAAAGTGTCAGGTTAACTTTTAATAGAAAATATAACCGGTTAACCAATCGTAAAGTAGGTCAACCTGTTACATTCCTTATTCTACGATCATTCTTGCCCTATCCCAGATTCACGAAAGGCAGTTGATATAGGAATAGTGAACCAGCTAACGCATGAAACGTGCGATAAAGGTAGAAAAACGACGTCGATATGATTGAAATACTGTTAAGGGGTGTTGCGGCAGTTTATTTAACCGAGGATATATTTATGGCAACA
This sequence comes from Dreissena rostriformis, assembly GCA_007657795.1. Lineage (NCBI taxonomy): Eukaryota > Metazoa > Mollusca > Bivalvia > Myida > Dreissenidae > Dreissena > Dreissena rostriformis. The sequence goes on from VMBQ01005781.1 coordinate 28,395, forward strand.
CCGATGCTATTATCACAACCCAATAGTTTTGTTATCAGAATCATCACACATTTATGACCGAGTAGGTTCATAATAGGTACTCAGTGGTTCGATCCCAGGTGCGGTTAACTTTTTTTTTTATTCTTTTTTGCTTTCAATTATTTCACTCTTGTTTGTTTCCTGGAGCTCTTTAGTCCTGTTGTTTACATTAATCAATTTAAAGCATTTAGTCACAAACTTCAAAACATGCCGAAATCTGTCAACAAGTCCCTGTTATGGATGATTAAGGTCGAGTTTGATACTGTATGGTCTTATGTTTGTGATTAAATATTGTATTAGTGTTGTGTTTTAGTAAGCCGTTGTGATCCCAATTAAGATTGTAAACAATCTATCATGTTTATGCATATCTCTAACAGTCTATGTACCGGTACTTGGGTTTCGCCT
>VMBQ01005781.1:37381-62583 GCA_007657795.1 Dreissena rostriformis
CGAACTTCTTATCCACACGGATATGTTGAGAATTGTTAAGAGTTCCGCCTTTCATATCAGGAAAACGAGATATGCGTCCATACATTTATTCATGACGATTCTCTAAAACAAATATAATACATATATAATGTAAACAGTCAATCAAACAAAATATTTAAAATGTTATGCAAATAAAATAATTCAAATAATCGCGCTCACGTAATAATAATACATACAGAAATTCATATACAATATAAATACCAACAATATATTTACCAACATATATCCTTCCATACTCGCTAAGGCGCTCTTAAAAACAATTTCAATCTTAACGTTTATTTTCCTAAATAGACAATAACAATAAATGACGTCAGCGTCAAACGTCAAAGTATTTAGCGTAAACGTTATAATTAACTTTCGCGTACATTAACGTCGTATATAAATATTATTTATAACGGCGTTAACACTTTCGATTTTCGTTACAACGAAATTCATGTACTTTTTTTCTCCCCGTGTACAAGTATTGAATGGGAGATTAAATCTGGGCAGGACGGGTATCCTATGCTTTCAATTTAATTTTACGGCCAAATAAAAAAATGACACCAAAAGTACGTAAGCGTAGTGTCCTACAAAAAAATCTGCCGTTTATCCTAAACTATATTTCGCTGTGTGTTGTGCGGTTAGCCTATTTTTATTCGGGGTATTTAAAGTGGCCATTTTGGATGCTAAGTTGCAACTGAGGAGATTTACGTATAACAATACTAAAGATACGTATTAAATTATTAACTTATTATGAGCATTATTTTAAATTAATATCATTATATAAAGAAGTGAAACTCCAGAAGCTGCAGCAGTATTGCATTTCTAGTTGCAACTTAACGAGGGAGAGAAAAAAATGTAGTAAATGAGCCTCGCTATCGGAAAACGTAGTTAATTGTCATTTGTTTTTGTTTTTATTTACAAAATGATTAGTGGGTTTTTTTTGAAAACTACTGGGACAAATTATTATTTTATGTCAAGTTTACACTCTAATTTGACGAGTTCAACTCAATTTTAAAAAAGGACGACAGTAAAATCACGGTTTATTAAACCACCTGTTATTGCTAGGTTTTGAAACATACGCCCTGTTCATTTTGTTTACTTGAGTTGTTTACTTGGGGTGTTGTAACCTTCGGTCGGCATTGATTTGATATTATGTCTTACATTTTACGAACGCACAAAAGTCGGTCATTTTGAAAAGATGACACAATAGCTTTATAATTCTGTATTTGGTAGTTATTTATTTTTGTGTTTGTGTTATTTTATTTCTGATAGTATTTCGTTTTCAAAGAGTGCAATGAGTGACCTCGCTGACCCCGTGACGGGCCTCACGAGGCGCCAAAAGGACGCTGTGAGGGAGAGCTGGGGCAAACTGAGCTCCGAGTGGAAGACACATGGCATAGAGTTCTTCATCAGGTACATAACATATTATAAACAATTAGTGCTTTATTGTCAATGAATCGGTTGTTTCTATCATGTATTATTTCGCTGTCATTATCAGATCGCAATTGTGGTTGGGTTTATAGCGGACAATATGTGTTCTTTTTTTTATTTCCGCAGGCTTTTCGAGACGTACCCCTCCATTCTGGCATATTTTGAGACATTTGATGGAATGGACTTTGACGCCATACGAAGCTCGCCCAAGTTGCGAGCGCACATGCTGAACTTCAAACACGGCATAACGTCATTTGTGGATAACCTGGATGACGTGGAATGTCTTATACAACTCATCCACAAGTTGACAGAAAACCATTTCCGGCGGAAAATAACCGTTACAGAATTTCAGGTATTGTTAGATTACCTTGCGTCCATCAGACATATAAAGCTGGCAAAACTGTGCAATTCCCTTTAAGTTTACCATTCACATAAATCACCAAGTTAATATGTGATTGTTGATCCATTTCATTCATGGACATTTTGGTTTTTCAGGACGCATTTACGCTGTTCACTATGTTTATTAAGGAAGTGACGCAATGTGATGACATCACACTAGATGCGTGGACAGCCACGTTGGCAGTTATCTCCACGGTGATCCGTGATCATATGATCTCTCTGCAGTCCCGAGGAGACGGGGTGTGACAGCTGAAAGACATTTTATAGACAACCGATTGTAAAGTGCACAGTGACACAGTTCAACTCTTGTAGTACGAATACAATAGCAGTTGTATAATATATTAAAATTCAGTGTTATATAAAATCAGGTTTATTCAATATGCAATTTTCTTTTCGATTGTAATAAAACTATTTAGGATGTACACTGTTTATTTGAAATTGGAGTATTTTTTAAGAATAACTCTTTTTCCAAACCCTTTCAGGTCAAATCGCAGTAATCTCTTAAGTAATTCATCATACGGAACGCATACGTTAGAGTATATTGAACTAAATATATATGAACACATTAGAGAATGTCCCATCAGGTGACCAGCACATTTAAACAACCGTGTTTGTGACAACTGTACGGCATGAAAACATAAACCGTCGACACGTTTTATGTTTAATTATTCAGTTTACAGATCACGTGATTAACAGCTATTAATGTAGCTGTTAAATACTTATTGAACTGATGTTGAATAATCGGTCTCAACAGATCAGGAGGCTTTCGTGCGTAGAGTGTGACCTTCACATGTTCAGTAAGTGTCGGTAATTCGACGCCTGTTCATGGGTACTCGACATTAATTATGTATACATTCGTGATTGTATGTACAGTGTTCATTAAAATCAGTTTGAATATGATAAAGTAACAACAACAAAATGTTTCGTACACGACTGCGAATGTATAAGACGAATAAGTTGCATAACATGTTTATAACGCATTGTACTTTGCTGTTTTGAGATGTCAACCTTTGCCAGCGGTATAGTCATACAGTCATAGTTCACCACTGGTTCGAATTCGAACACTTTATTACTGTTGATACTGAAACATTGATTGTTGAATTATGCGATGATGTAATCATTACATAGCACGAAGATGCAAGCAGCGCGGATGCGAGGGACATAAAAAACAAACTGAAATGTTGCAAACTAGAGCTCGTTCATTATTAACAGAACATAACAGAACAATACTTTATTCCGTCCAGGTAAACATCGATATAACATAGGGGAAGAATCGTGTTTACCAATGTAATAAAGCATTCTAATTTCCTAAGACGAGCACTAATTGTAAAATAAGTGCATCCAGTTTTTATAACGATGCCATCTTTATCAAACACTATAAGTAAGAAATGAACGCGTCAACGGGCACTACAGCAAAGGCTGTTATTGTCAAACTGAATACGCGAGGTCCTGCAATTATATTGTTCGCTTAGCATACGGTTAAACGTGCTTGTCATTTCAAACTTTACAACCATATGCATACACACCGTACTTTTGTAACTTATCTTGTAGTAATATTGTGCAATTTCACATTTCGTCCGTTTCGTTAATTTCATATATGCAATGTTGAAAATTTTGACACCAATTTTTATAATGACTTGTTTACAGATTATTGCATAAACTCTATCTATAATGCCCTCTGGCGTGGTGCAGAAACTTGGCAAAAGGAGGGCTTGAACGGGAGAAATTGTGTTTTTACAAGGCGATTCACGTGTCGTTCAATCACTGTTATGTGTTTTTCATATCCATAAATTAAAATAACATCGAAAACAATATGTCTTGTTCATTCGATATCGACGAAATAATTCCTCATTTCTTACTTTGCGCGGCTTCATTTTTCAGATTTGCACTTATCCACTGTTTAAACAAATTTTAAATTGAAAACTGCCTATCCGAAGGTAAAGCCTCGTCATTTCTGATGATGACCGAGTGAGGCATATGTAAAACACAACCTTGAACTGTATGACGTCATATGAAATAATCAAATTATTTTGTCGATGTCGAATGAACAAGGCATATTGTTTTCAATTTTATTTTAATTTATGTTGGTATGTGTGATTTGTTTATGCAATAATAGCGAAAATACACATTTTCTCGGACATGATCATCTGCGGGCGCTCTTAAAATCGATTTTTCGAGCGCCCGCAGATGAAGATGCCCTCAAAAACGTGTATTATCCCTATAATGTGGTTAATTTTGCAATATGTCATTCACTTATTTGGTGAAAGATATATGAGAATACGCACTACAAGTGCACTATAAAAAAGACATAACTCGATCCATATCTGTCTGATATTTTAAAATTAGCAGTTATTGTCTCTAAACGTTTTCTGATATTGTATATTAACTATCTGTACGAATACGTTTTTCTATGTGTGCTTGATGTGATGGACGTATTGAAGTACTTTGATTAATTTAATGTTGAGATACATATATCAATTAATGACGAGTGAATATCTTATACTTTGGGTGGTACCTACATTTAATGTTAAGTACGAGGAACATTTCATTGATAACGCTTCACTCGAAAATGCATTAGCAATTTATGTTCCCAAGGGATTTTTTGGAGAACCACTTAATATATTTGTATAATATGTAAGTGCGTTTGCTTCTCAAAACACTGGTTTAGACGGAAGAATGCTGGTTACACGGCTTCTCACCTACCCGCACGGTGGGATACAGGGTAGCACATTTATATTCAGCCCCAGCGTCACACCTAGCAGTCCGCACAGGCTAATAATGGACAACACTTTCCGCCTAGACTGGTGTATCGCTAAGGAGAGACTTCATGTAAACGTAATTCCAGATTAGCCTGTGCGGGCTGCATTACGCCCAGTTTTCCCAAAAACGAGGCTTATTTAATCCTTTTTTCAGTCGATTTCGTCACTTTGAATCCTCACTGAGGTCAAGCAGGTTTACATGCGTTCCATCTGACCTTGACCTTTTATTGTAAGTTAATAATAGCGGACTGCACAGGCTAATCTGGGATGACAATTTACGCACAAGCATTAAACCCAGTTTTCTCAAAACACGACACATTTAAGCTTGAATAAGCTGTGTAAATACCATACACGTATTCAACTTGATTATTCTAAAATATGGTAACTATATTACAACGGAATCGGTGTATAGACATTTTGACGCCGTTTTATTGCCATAATAAAACGTTTCTCTGCACAGGTAGGCAGATGTATGTGGTCATTATTAGTGAATGCCGTATCATTTCATTTCCTGGCAACTTGCACAAACTCTTGCATGTAAATGCTTAATGGTAAACACACGGTTTATAGTCTGATTATGATAATAGACTCATCTTTAATTGACTTTAACATTCCCTGGCAAATTGCTCAAACTATTGCATGTAAATACTAAATGGTAAATGAATGCATGGATTTATAGTCTGCTTATGATACTAAACTCATCTTCATTCGACTTTGACATTTACCTCCCCCCCCCGATCACTTGGATATAAGTCGTCGGATAACATTTGGCGCAGTATGCAGCCATGGTTTTGTTTTCTTATTTCCCTCACAGGTACCCATTTATACTCCTGGTGGAATGGAGCAAGTCTGGGATTAATTTTGTGTCAGGAACATTCCGAGGTCTGAGCGTGAAGCGTGCTTTGAACCAGGGACTTTCCGGTTCCTAGACCAGCATCCTACCACTAGACCACGGTCCCATATGACCGCGGTCCCATAAGACCACGCTTCCATAAGATCACGGCCCCATAAGACCTCGGCCCCATAAGACCACGGTCTCATAAGATCACGGCCCAATAAGAGCACACTTCCATAAGACCACGGCCCCATAAGACCTGGCCCCATAAGACCACGGTCCCATGAGACCATGGTCCAATAAGACAACGGTCCAATAAGACCACGGTCCCATAAGATCACGGTCCCATAAGACCACGGTCCCATAAGACCACGGTCACATAAGACCACGGTCACATAAGACCACGGTCCCATAAGCCCACTGTCCCATAAGACCACGGTCTCATAAGACCACGGTCCCATAAGACCACTGTCCCATAAGACCACGGTCCCATAAGACTACGGTCCCATAAGACCACGGTCCCATTAGACCACGGTCCAATAAGACCACGGTCCAATAAAACCACGGTCAAATAAGACCACGGTCCCATAAGATCACGGTCCCATAAGACCACGGTCCAATAAGACCACGGTCCCATAATACCACGGCCCCATAAGACCAAGGTCCAATATGACCACGGTCCCATATGACCACGGCCACATAAGACCACGGTCTCATAATACCACGGTCCTAAAAGATCACGGTCCCATAAGACCACGGTCCCATTAGACCAAGGCCCCATAAGACCATTGTCCCATAATACCACGGTCCAATAAGACCACGGTCACATAAGATCATGGTCCCATTAGACCACGGCCACATAAGACCACGACCCCATAAGACCACGGTCCCATAAGACCATTGTCCCATAAAACAACGGTCACATATGATTACGGTCCCGGAAGACCACGGTCTCATAAGACCATTGCCCCATAACACCACGGCCCCATAAGACCAAGGTCACATAAGATCACGGTCCCATTAGACCACGGTCGCATACGATCAAGGTCCCATTGGACCACGGTCACATAAGACAGATAATGTCATGTTATTCCCGAGAACTTGTAATAAAGCAATACAGCTATAACAAAATAAATGTAAATGTGTACACCAGACGCTAGTAATTGTTTATGCATATTCGTGGTGCCTGTATTAAATACATGTATATAAAAATTACGTAAAAAAGTTTTTTTGTATCTACATATATTAAAATACTCCTTGCTGCTTTAATCATTTCAACGCGTTTTTTGAGTTGATATTCACATATTGAATTACACTGTTAAAATAATAATTGAGATAAACATATCAATTGTTGACAAGTTAATAGCGATGGTCTGCGTAGAATTCAGCTTTACTGTCAAGGTTTTAGGTTTTATTTCAGAATACATTAGGCTTTAAGCCCGTGAGTACACAAACATATAATACACAATGTAGTAAACCGTGGTCAATGACATACAGGTATATACATATACTATTTTAGATAATATATGTAAACCATTTATAACGAAAGAATTGGCAACTCTAAAGACATTCATATTCAAAATAAACAAACAAAAAATAACATTTATATATTAAGGTAATTATATAATATGCATATTGCAAAGTCTTATCGTATTCAAAATAAACTTGAATGTTCTAACAATGTGAAAACATATAATTTTTATTGATTGACAACACATAGACAGTAATATGTGAAGAGAAACTATTGATTATATAATTCAGTTCTCAATTTAGCTGCTTTAAAAATAAATGTTGCAAGATTTTTAATTGTTTTAGCGTTGTCAGTTTGTAAAAGTTCGATAAATTTTAAAATATTTGTGCGATTCCAATAATATCTACGTATATTGTATATAAGACTATTTAAAACTGGACATTCGAGTAAGAAATGGAACTCATCTTCGAGAACGTTACAGTGTTTACATTTTCTGTTTTCATACGGTGTCTTTTCAGGCTTGTGCCATCGCCCTGCTTCGACTTCAAGTCTGTGAGCAGATACTCGTAAACGCGTAAATTCAAATCTGAATTTTGAAATATTTACAACATTGAGATAAGGCTGAAATCTAAAAATTCCGTAAATGCAATAGTTTTTACCCCTTGTCGTTTGTTGTAACTCGGTTATCCAATTCTGAACGTATATATCAGATATGCGTTGTTTAACAATGGATATAAAACAATTAACGTCTCCAACTCCCTGAAAAAACCATGCATCACCAAAACCTAGTGTATTTAATAGATGTTTAACAGATTTTACCCAAGAATTGTTTTCGGGATACATTTCGAGATCATGTACTAACATATTATAAACAATTTGAATATATTTAACATCATCAGATTGTAATATTTTTATCCAGTATTTTAAAACACAAACAATCCGTTTATTTATAAGAGGGTAACGCCCAAGTTCCCCGTAAATGTAATTATTCTGTGTTTGAGTTCGGACACCCAGCACCTGTTTACAATAACGTAGATGTATTCTTTCGATTTGGATGCTATTGTTTAATCCCCAAACTTCACAGCCATAATTTAAAATTGGTTCGATAAGCTTATCGAATAATTCAAGACTATGGCTAACTGAGATATTTGTAAATTTCACTAAATTTGATTTTAACTTAAAAAGTGCTTTTAGGGCCTGCCCCGAAAGCGCATCATATGTTGCTGAGAAAGATCCCCCCGTTGTGACTATTACTCCAAGATTTGTAAATTTATTAACAATTTCTAGCTCATTTCCTTGATATGTAAACTTCAAATGTTTTCTATTTTGTCCCCCTTTTTTAAAAATTATTATCTTTGTTTTATTGATATTTACACAGAGTTTCCATTTCGCAGAATACTCATCTAACAAATCTAATCCATTTTGTAAACCAACGTCCGATTCCGCAAAGAGAACAATGTCGTCAGCATACAACAATAAAAACAATTTTAACATGCCTAGGTCAACACCTTCAAATTTGTTTAGCATAAAGTGTTCCTCGATGTCGTTAAGATACATTGAAAATAAAATGTAATGTAAAATGTAAATTACAAACATATTTCTTTATAACGCATTAGCAAGATCTGTTTCTTATCTAAAAGGATTTTGAGAAACACTATATCTGTTACAGTACATAAGTTCGTGTTCTACCCTAAACGTGTTATCAACGGAAACATAGTATAGTTAAACGGACTGTTCAAGTGACAAATGTAATAAAGACGCAAATTAAAGAGGGGGTTAATTTGACGAATAAGTATGGTGTATGTGTATTCAAATATTCACACACAAATCAGAGAGAAAAGAATGTGTATGTTTGCGAATACAAGTTTCCCTGGTTTGGTTTCTTTGTATAATATTAACTCAATTCTGACTAATGCATTGTATTTCGTATCCATTATGTTAAAACGATATTTTAGGTTGTATTTTGCAGGGATCGTACTCAAGATCTTCGCATTAGACACCGAGTAGTGGTTTAAATCTAGAAAACTGATTCGGGGGTATCGTAAAAATAGAAGAAAACTAAGCGACGGCCTGTATACTAGAAATCACGAAACACCCGAAACACGGACAATATAAAACAGACGTCTATCGGATATATATCTAGAATAGTCGAGGAGGCGAATGCGTTGTATAAAATCGACTGCTGACATCTCGTCACTGTGTTAAACATTGACATAAAAACCGTACAGAAAGAAAACTAAATGGCGTTTTTATTTTTTGTACATGTTATAAAATCAGTGAAATCTACAATACAGCTAACGGTTGTTATTGAACATGATATAAGCAGAGTTGCAGATTTCGTCCACGCTATTTTTACTTCGATATAAATGAACTATGTTTCTATACGTTTATCGTATGTTGTTTTAGTTTCAGATGGTATCGTATTCAGTGCGGTAATTTGTGATATATCGTTTATTTGCTTCGTATATGTGACTCTTATATTTGTTTTGTTTATGTTTGATTCTTATATTTGGTCCCATTCCTATAGCTATTGCTAGGTTAGAAAAATATACTTTCTTTTTTAGCACCGTGTAATATTTTCCAAACATTAAATATTCATCGTACACCAAATGATCAAAACAATCCTAATGACAGCACCAATGAATACATCTAGAAAAAAGACCAATTTGAACTATCTTTTTGGCTACCTCTGTAATATGTTCCAGATAAAAGTCATTATAAAGAAGTGAAACTCCAGAAGCCCCAGCAGCATTGCATTTCTATTATACACACCGTCGTGTTACATCCCAATCTCGATTTCAGTAACAACAACAGCAACGATTAATGTATCAAGAAATGTATGTGTATATTATATGAATAGCTAAGGATACACGAATTAAGCCCTAACTAACCAGGCGTCGAACCAGCAGCTATTTAGATGATTCAAGTATATATATTATTGAGGTGAGCTAAAAAGAAACAATATATATATAGATATATTAGATATGACCACGCATTAATATTGCCAGAGCAAAATATACAATATACTCATTACACCAATAAAATAAACATTGAGATAAAATTATCATTTTTTACAAGTTTATGTCTTATATCCGGCATTACCAGAAACTTTGTCGAGATAACGTCTCATCAGGAATAACAATAACCTGCTTGTTATTTCTGTTTCTGTGCTCAATCTTTATTGTTTGCTATCATATTCAGAATTTACATGCAATTATACAAATTTTGGCATCATTCCACCAAACTTAAACATCGGCAAGTAAAACGCCAGTAAGTATTCGACTCATATAAGTAACAACTGGTCGTCATGATTGTCAACGCTAATTATCAACTTTCTTTCGAATGCGAGCGTTGCTGCTGAAAGCGACTTTTTCACAGTTTGGTAAAGTGACAATTTTCAAAAAAAGTGTGATTGATTTAAAAAAAAATGGATGCATTATATTTAAAAAAGCAAAACGCTCCTGGCTAAGATTTAAACAAAATTGTATATAATTAGAGACGACAACCAACAACCATGCATTTAACCTCGTTTTCCCAGAGCGAGGCTTATATGAATAAACAATAGAACATTGGCTCTTTAATATCAAAAACTTGTTTCGAAATAGCATTTCTCTCTTGCCAATTCGCAATAATTCTCATGTATTGTGCGACCTTCATTGACCGGAAATAACAATAACCAGTCAATGTCCAGTGCTAAGGTGCTTTTAGATTCAAAGTGTAGTGGCAACATGATTCGGTAAATTAACATTTTTGTCAATTGACTTATGGCTATACACTACAGTACAAAACATACAATACAACATTCAACACGGAATATAACATATGCGACCTAGTACTCAGCCATTTAATTTTTTTTTCCGCTTTACCATGTGCTTTCAGTGTGTCACGACCCGTATTGCTTGCATTATCAGTTGGCGACAGGATAGCCGACCAGAACCTGAGAGATCGCACGTCGCCGTTTCTGCCCTGTTTAATTACCATACGCACGTACTAATGTAATATGTGTTTTAAAGAATAAAGGTTTTAAGTTGTAATCGTGCTTAAAGCATCAAGGTTTGGAAAATAATTGCTCTTTATAAATCCATACGGAGCTATTAAAGGTCATCAAGGTACGGAGGAGAATGGGCATTTTGCCTTTATTACTTTGACAAAGATGTAGCACTTGTGTAAAAGTAAACAAAAATGTTTCCGAAATCTGTTAAAACCATCATAATTATACATTGACCTCATTTTGACAACCTTCAAATTTTGATACACAGGCTACGTCTATGATGCGAATAATGAAACATTTATCTGAGCGATCAGGAAAACAAGTTAAGTCATTGAATGGAAACTGAACTCCTCCGTATTGACAACCAGTAAACAGAGAGAGAAAGGCTTTGGTGAACGCATATATACAGCGCTCTGTTATTGACCGCCCTTATGATGAGGTCACGGGAAAAATAGTACGGCAAGTCGATCATTTTGGTCAACCGAAACGTGACACCGTTACTGACACCGTTCGAGGATACAGATGCGGATGATTGATGGCGATCCCGACGTACGCTCGTTCGGACACGTGAATATGTACGTGTGTCTCAATGTCGTACTACATGCGCGTATTTCGTCGTGGGTATTAAGTTGCAATATCCACCATGTAACGGCAATCGGAAAGTAAAGGCCAACTATTAAATTTAACCTTCACTATTTATCAACAGCATCGCACAACTGGACCTTTCTTTGAATTATTTCATGTTGTTGTCTCTTAGAGGTCACATTCCTTAAAATTTCACCTTGCCAATATATTTGTTGTCCGTTTGACCCACGACAATATTCATCTTCGAAAAAGTTTATGTAAAATGATAAATGACATGTTATGGGTCTGTTTCAACGATGCCTGCTAGTTAAATATAATATGCTTACTAATTTGATTATACAATAACTCATCTGCAATATAATGTTAATAAATACGCATTCAATAAGCTTGCATTGTGCGTGTAAAATTGTTCATATACTTAACATTTAATTGGCAGAGGACTTTATATATGTTCATCATTTACTTGCAAAGTAAAACATACAACTATATCTTGGAGGTTGAACAATTACATTTAATTGGTTTGTTTCACGTTTGACCGGGTTTACTATTCCGTGGATTAATATCGACTAGATTTATATACTGCGCCAAACACAAGTGCAGATATGTCACGAATACAGACAGCTTTTGTACATTTTTCGACTACTAAATAAATAATCATTATGGAGTAAATACGTAACAAACCTTTATTACAATAACCCCGAACGTTAAAGTGCGCAATTCATTATGACAAAATAACATTCAGTGGTTTAAAAATGTTATTTAAAACTAAAGTTTATGTCCAGAAATCATAAGTGCTATATGTTTTATTTTTAGTTTAAATAACGAAATGATAACAGGTTTAAAGTTGCACAAAAAGCTATTACAAAATAACAATCAATTATGCAAAGCAGACGCCAGTTATTGTTTGTACATATGATTTGTCTTACCTGAGTGTATAAAATATATAAAAGTTACGTAAACGTATTTTTGTATGTATACATCAATGGTTACGGTTCAACGCGTATTTTTTTGGTTTATATTCACATATTGAAATTAACTGTTAAAATAATCATTAAGATAAACAGATCCATTGTTGACAAGTTAATAGCGATGGCCTGGGTAGAATTCAGCTTTACTGTAAATTACAAGTCTCTCATTACTCTTTCATGTGATTACTTTATCCTCGTTTCATCATGAACTAATTTAATAAATTACGTATAAAGTATGAACATTAAACGCAGCCATTTGATATTATCAAAGGAATTTAATAAATAATTATCGATCAACGATTTAATCAATTTAACCATTTATTAATGAAAAATATAACTTATAAATCGTGCAAAACAAATTGTGACTTTAACAACAGTGTGGGCCAAGACAACTGTCTCCTCTTCTTAGCACCGATTTTGTGTGGAAGAGGGAAAGGTAAGCCCAAATGCACACACTCGTCGCACTGCCCCCAATTCACGTTCTTTATGTGCGGTCTCAATTCCAGATTTGCTGGACTGAATTTGTTTCATACACAACATGTCTCAGTATCGTCCGTGTCGGATTCGGTTTCAGAGTCGGCATCTCTGATAATCTGAGCATGAGTGACTTGTATGCCACTTATGGAAGGTCTTGGGTTTGTAATTACAAGGCGGTCTTCTGGGCGTCGAAATTCTCGACCTCTTGGATGTACGCATCACTCGTAATCAATTTTCCGCCAGGTTTTGGTTTGGGAATTATGGCCATCTTTTTCTGGCATCTGCACGACGTGATTGGGATTGGTTACTCTGATTTCGCTTGGAGATACTCTGCAACTGCCTGCTTTTCAGCTCGTACTGCTTTTATCTTCTGAAGCGGTGTCTAGTCTCGGAATGACTCGCATGGCATGAGCTTTTCTGAAGGCACCGCATTTTTTTTTATTCAAAATAAGACATTCAATGTATACATGTATATGATCATGAAACAAAGTGGTACCATGTAACAGCAATAATTTTCAAACATGTTATACACGATATGCTAATATATACTTTTTTTTACCTTGTGGTTTCCTTTTGATTAAAAAAATAAATAATTAATATGTATTTTGTTTTCTTTGGTTGTTTGTGATAGGTGTTAAAAAAAACAGAATAATTACGGATAAAGATGAGTTGCATAAAGAGGGTAGAAAGCAAACTGGACTTGTTTATGAAAGTTTAATGTGTTTCCATTTGTGTTCAAATATATGAAGTGTATCATTGTTGAGTGCTATTTCTTTTTCAATTTGAATCTTCAGTTTTAAATAATTGATATAACAGTTCATTGTAGGTGTTTTTTTTTCTGTATTTCATGCTGAATATGAAATATTTCATTAATATAATAATGTAATTCACAGCGTTATTAACCTCTTGTATTTTAAAGGTATTTACCCCTAAACTGATGTTTAAGAGAGATAGTTTAACATTTAATTGTTGTTTCTCTAGAAAGGTTGTCACTTGATTCCATAGTGATTGAATATGTTTACACTCCCAGAAAAGGTGTTCTATTGTTTCAATATGTTCACTACACATATCACACAGATTTGTGTTGGATAGGTTGCACTTAAAAAGATATTTATTTGAAGCTATGATTCTCTGGATGTATTTATATTGAAAATTTCTCAGTGTGCTATCAGTAGTTGATTTATATGGCATGACACATATTTGTTTCCAGTTAAATTCTTTTTCTCCAAGAAGGTTTTGACATTTAGTTTGAGCTTTAGAGGTTTCGGCAGGGTTTTTAATTTGCAGTGTATAAAATATTTTGTTCGTTTTGTATTGTTCTGCAATTATGTTTTCTACGAATGTTTTTTAAGTACATGGTGTGTTATTTGTATTAGTAACTGCTTTGATATGTATGGGTTTACTTTTGATCAATGTGTAGTACATCAGAAAATTACTTGTAAGTATTCCGAAGATGTAGCATAAATTGTCAAAAGAAAAGAAGTCGTTTATTCTGTAGTCGTACAATTGATCTACATATTTTATGTTTCGTTCAAACCAATGTTTAAAGAAAAACGTGTTATTGTTAGTAGTTATGTCTTTATTGTTCGATAAAATGGTTTTACTGTTTATTTTGGTTTCTAACTTATGAGTAACTTTACACCATGCCGATAGAACATTTGATAAAAATGTGTTTTGGGTTGAAATTTCATCTAAAGTATCATTGTTGATATTACATTCAAAAAGTAAGGAGTCACCATATGTTTTTAGAATTTTCTGGTAGAATAATTTCCATTTACTCGTATTGGTATTATCTAAATATCTTTTAACCCAACTGCATTTAATTGCATTCAGGAATGAATCTATGTCTGTTAGTCTGATACCCCCATTTTCTACTGATTGAATTAATTGAGTTCGATTAATTTTATCAGGTTTACCGTCCCATATGAAATTAAATATTTCTGATTTTATATCTTTCATAATATTATTTGGTGGGTTTGGGAGAACTGTTAGTGTATAAATTAATTTAGGGAGTGCAAACGTTTTCAACACGGTATTTTTTCCGATAAGTATAAGTTTACGATGCTGCCATGATTTTAAACAATGTTTCTTTTTTGTAATTTAGGCAATATGTTTTTTAGAACTGTTTCTTGCACCGCATTCTTGTTAAGTGGGTAAACACCGGCCTTCCCGAAGGCTGACACGATGTTCCACGGGCTAAGTGCCTTCAGGTATGCGCTGCATGCCATTCCACCAACTTCATACTTCGTAACCACTTTCTCGGGGTTGGCCTTCATGTACGAAGCACATTCGCTGTAGTAGAATCGCTTGAAGGGGCCAAACACACCCACGTGAAGCGGTTGAAGGATATGGGAAGTCTGAGCTGGCAAGCAAAACAGATGAATGTTTCTCTCCCATTTCATCATTTCGGTTGACGTGTGCGTCGTGTGCCCGTCAAGCAAAACGATGACTGGTTGATTGACATTGCCCCTGTTGATGTATTTCAGGAAATGGTTTTCAAGGTAATCCTTGAAGGTCGATGTTGTAGACCACCCTGATTCAGACATCGTTACTTTAGCACCTGGCGTCGGGTCTTTCGCCAGGTTTTCATTCGTTCTCTTCCCTGTAGTTATGAAAGATATCAAAATATTTAGGAATATATCATAATTATTGGTTGTAATAAAGGTTTTAAATCTGATCCTATTTATTGTTTATAAAATTTAATTTATGAAAGCAATATTATATAGTTAAAGTCTTTACTATGTGTGCTAACAACTGAATGTGTAATGTTCTTTTACGTGTTTATGAAGTTTTATGAAGTTTGAATTGCAATTTCGTCGACAAATCTCGTTAATATTCGTAATATATTTTCATATTTATGTGTTAATCGTATTATTCTCAACCTTTAAATATTAAATGCGGTGGTAGGTGATTTCCAGACGCTGAGCGTGGCGATGTTATTGCCTGTGCCTTTTCATGGACTGGGGCGATGATATTTGGGGGACGATGCTCTAAAGAGATGCCGGTTTCATCGAGGTTAAATGCATGGCTGTATTGCTCAGCCCACAGCCAAGCCTTGCGTTACTTTTCAGCATGTTCTACAAGCCCTAGCTCCTCATCCACCGTAACAATCATCTCCTTCATGAACTTGTTTAGATCTACACGTCCACTGATTCTGTCCCGTAATGTTTGATAAGGGATGCAAAATTGGAGCGCCACCCGACGAACAGATAGTTTTTTCGTCTGTTTCTCCTCTATTGCTTTCAGCATTCATCGGGATCGTATGACCTGTATTTGCCATGGTATCTCTGAGGATTGGCCTATTACGTTAAAAAAATATGCGTGGCGTTAATAGGATTTTAATAGATTTTCGTGTTGATTAATAAACCCTGTTACGACCCTCTATAATTTGACAACGCCGATTGGAGTCGATACTGGTATAGTCAACTGACCTTGGGAAACGCGAACACAGGAACCCGGATATTTTAAACACGTAAATATTGGAAATATTTTACTGAAAAGTTTTTTTTTCCAATGATTTCATGTTTGTATACACAATGTGTTCAACTATAATGGCGAAAATACAATTTCTTATCTCTTTGTCCTCATTTTTCGGATTTTGTTGACAGCGAAAAAAAAAACATCCGGCTTAATACCTGATTCGAATTCGGACGCGTGCAGTGCACGGACGGCTTAAAAAAAAAACACATTAAAAGATTCACGAATTTATAAACATTCACGAGCCTATAGGAATGAAGGATTATATTATATTATATTATATTATATTATATTATATTATATTATATTATATGTGAATACCCTGTTACATGATCATTGAATCTTTATGTAAGTGTGCTATTATTGACTGAAGTATGAAAGCATGATAAGCCAAATTAGTCTAATCTGACTGAGATGTATGTACTTGTGAATTTCGAGAGCAGCGTGCCCGGTAAGAAGAGCTGGTTTCCACGTATTCAAGATGCATTCAGCAAGAAAACCTTTGACGACGAGTAAATTTGTAAAACGTTTAAAAAAACATAAATGTGTACGTAAGTGCAGACATGTGTTTTCAAGTAAATATTTAGGTGATCAAACGATACATAACGTGTTATTAATTTAAGAAATAGTTTTCGAATTATCTTGTTTAATCGTTCAATTAACCATAAGGTTTAGTTGTAAAGATCTGACAAGTAGAATGCCATTGCGAAGACGTGAGATTGATCACGACAAAGCTGACTGATAGTCGAGATGAAGTTTAATATTGTTTCATTTATATTGCTGTCATGACGATTTTGGCATTTCTATTTAGAACTACATATTAATATTTCATGTTATATTTCCAGGTAGAAGGTTTGAAAGCGCCACAACAGTTACCAACGATGTCATGTATTAACACAATTCAATGGAACATCACTTTCATTGAAAATCGAGACTAAATTAAGCGTGTTTATTTGTATACGTGTGACATGTGTCTATCAAAATATATATGCGTAACGTGTACAATTCATGAATTAAACGCATTCGAATGCATTATAATTTTATAAATAGTATCAATTTACAGTTAATATGATCAATTGACTACAAGCGGATCCATGTTAACTCACTAGCTCCAGACCTTTGGGGTTGAAGGTTAAATCCTGCGCTCAACCTTTAACTACAAAGTCTTTCCCATTAGACGTTTAACCGACTTGCAGAATATCGGGTGATTTTCACCGGGCACTAAAATACGCAGGATCGTCGGAGAAATCCAGGAGCATGCGATTAAAGTCCACTAGACAACTTTATGACCACACCAGTCAATATAATAATGACTTGTGAATTACAGTGGCACATACAAACACCACACAATTATTAGAGTAGACCTTTTTTGCATACACATAGAAAAGAAATACAATATCAATACAAATTTTATCCAACGATTAACTGTTAATCTATTCGCTCTACAAGCGTTGTAAGATAAATGAAACGAAAGGTTAGAAAGCAGTATTTCAGGTACTCGTATTCGTAATGAAAGGACCCTGTGTGGCAGTAAGTGTAAATAGCCGACCCGAACCTATACATGGCATGACCGGGGCCCAAGCTAGACGCGCCATAGAGTGCCCCAACCCACTACCAGGAATGGAACACGGCACAGAAAGTGTGCATATTTATAACGATATTCTTGCAGACATTTGTTTCGAAGAAACACGTTAAGTATTAACAACACAATAACAACAATTTAATTAAAGTTTGTAAGTTTATTGGCAATCCGGCATTCTGCCTTTGGCCAAGAACATATATATATATATACAAAAGAAATATGGCCAAGACAGGGAATCATACAATAATACAATTTAAACATGAGCAAATATGACAATCAAAACAAATAATGTTAATTGAATTTATTCGAATGCTCTATGGCGTCTTAAGCTGTTAGAAAGACGCCTAAAGAAACTATTTGTAATGTAAATTCTACGAACGATTATTTATACAAAAAAGTGTGTCGCATTTCTAAAATTCTGTCTTAGAAACATAGTTTACACACGCGCTGTTCATGGTATGACGTTATCTCGGAAATGTTTGTGGTAATGCGGATTATCAGACATTGACTTGTCAACAAATGATACTTTTATCTCAATGTTTATTTTATCTATTCATCGAGTACATTTGACGTGTTCTTATCATAACTGGCTTTTCTTGAAATAGTTGTGTATGATCATATGTTACCTATACAAATGAACATTTAGAATACGAAAACCGTTCGCTTCGAAATAAAATTAAATAATCTTAATACGTACATCTTTCTTATATCTTTTTATATATTACTTGTATAGAAACGCAAAATGGCAATCACGTCGAGAGTGTTCAATGCTACGATATTTGCAATCATCAAATGGATATGTGTAAGTCTTTTATATGAACACGGTGTAGGTCGCACAGGCTGGTATATTAACACGATGTCAATCATGCAGTCATTTATTATAACAGTTTTTCTGTTTCACAGTGTAAAAGATGTTAACTTTGTAATTATGGAAACAAATAAAACTTTATTTACATTTCTCTACAAACTTATTTTACGACTTTTTATAATACCGATGCAACGCTGATATGCTTATTGTTTGTGTGAACGTAAGATCCCTCATTATATTTTGAATGAGGATATTAGCTATTATTGGCGTACTTCAAATTTCATGATATTTTTCACCAGATTTATAGCACGCTCGTTATTTATGTAACTGCTCCCAGTCAACTCCAGAATTCGGAGGGAATGTTATCTGTAACGACAACGCACGCCCTACTATGACGTCACGGAGACCGACGCTGTGTCTGATCAATCAGAGGCTTGTTCAGGCTCGTGTCTGCACGTGTAACTATTTTCAGTCCAATATTTTAACGCCCGAATGAAAGTGCGTAATCTCCTAGCAACATTAATCGTTTTTAGTTGATCTTCCGGCATTTTCAATAAACAAAATATGCTCCAGAAAGGTATATCTTATCTTAATGTTAAGATTTTTTATCACATCATAAATACCGGGAACATTCCTGACGTCAGAAAGTAAAACAAGATTCCTTATTATGTAACATCTAATGATGTATGCACGTGTTTAGCGTGCAGGCGATCCGCAATATGAAAGTCGATTATGATGATGATGATTACAATGACGATGATGGTGGTGGTGGTGAAAGTGTAATGATGATGAGAAGGAGGAGGAGGAAGATAGGGATGATGATTCACTTTGCTGTTGAGCAATGTAGTTGGGTTTACTCCTAAGTGCGGTACTACAGAGCGCGGTTTTAAGATGTTTTAACTCATATTCTCGACTATTTTTATGATGAAAAAGTCGAACAACTTGCACCGCATGAATGATGTTAACATGAATACGATGCAGTGTTTATATACCGCCTATATATACTCATTTCGATACAGGAATGTATTGTAAATAACATGCTTTGTGTTCGCCCGTATGCCGGTACTTCCGTCAGCCTGTATTTGCTTTATTGCTATTATAATCTGCACAATGCATAATTAATTTTAGATATCCATATGCGTTAAAAAGGCTCAGTCTGGCCGCATATACGACTCATAAACGAATACTAGTATGCGCTCTTATACATATTTGGAGTTAGATGCACATGTTTGTGTAACTTTAAACATTTAATCATATCTTTATTTAAACTAAAAAATAAAACATATAACACTTAAGGTTTTTAGGAGTAAACATAAGCTAAAAATAAAAATAAAATAAACCACTGAATGTTGTTTTGTCATAAGTCATTGCGCGTTTTAAAGTTCGGTGTTATTGTAATAAATGTGTGTTACGTACTTTCTCCATTAATATTGAATAAATTAGTCGAAAACTTTACAAAAGCTTCCTTTATTCGCGACATAACTACTCTTGTGATTGGCGCAGTATATAACACTAGTCGATATTAATCTACTGACTAGTTAACCAGGTCAAACGTGGAACAAATCAATTAAATTTAATTGTTAAACCTACGGGATATCATTGCATGTTTTAATTTTTAAGTAAATCATTTACTTATTTATTTAATGTTGAACATTTAAAAAGTCATCTGCCAATTTAAAATGTATATGTTCATTTTTTCACGCACAATGCATGCTAATCGAATGTTTATGTATTAGCATTATATAACAGATGATTTATTGCCAAATCAAATTAATTTTAACAAGCATTCTTCGTTGAAAAAGACCCATAATATTTCAGTAATCATTTTCAATAAATTTTTTCGAAGCTTATAATTACGTGGGTCAAACGGACAACCGATTTGTCGGCAATGTGAAATTTCAAGGGAAGTGACCTCTAAACAACAACAACATAAATTGATTTAAAGCAAGGACCAGCGTTGCGATGCTGTTTCTAAATTGATGAATAGTGACGGTGAAAATGGTTGTTTTCTTAACTTACCGATTGCAGTGGCATGCTGAAAGGTACTAAATACCCATGACAAAACACGCGCGTGTAACATGACATTGAGAAACACGTAAGTATATTCGTTTCTTAACGACCGAACGTCGGAATGGCAATCTCTATTTCCTCATCTTTGTCCCCGACCGCTGTTCGTAACGGTGAAACGCTTTTGTTGACCCCAACGATCGACTTGCCGTACAATTTTTTCCTGTGACTTCACCATTAGCGCGGTCAATAACATAGCGCTGTATATATGCGTTCACCAAAGCCTTTCTCTCTCTGTTTACTGTTTGTCAATACGGAGGAGTTCAGTTTCCATTCAATGACTTAACTTGTTTTTCTGATCGCTCAGATAAATGTTTCATTATTCGCATCATAGACGTACCATGAGCCTGTGTGTCAAAATTTGAAGGTTGTCAAAAAGTGGTCAATGAATTATTATTATTGTTGTAACAAAAGTGCTACATTTTGGTTAAAGTAATACAGACAGATGCTTGAGTATTAATTAAAATTACACAATATTTATACACATCCGTACCTTGATGACCTTTAATAGATATAAGAGTTTGGTAGTAGCGTATGGTAATTGAATATTGTGGAAACGGCGACGTGCGAACCCTCAGGTTCTGGTTGGCTATCTTGTCACCACCTGATAATGCAACCACTACGTGTGATGACACACTGAAGACACGTGGTTAAGCGGAACACATTAAAATGGCTGGGGATCAGGTCGCAAGTTGTCAATATGTAAATTCTTTGTTGAATGTTGTATTCTATTTTTTGTACTGTATTGTATATAGGGGAGAGGGCATGCGTATACTGCCTTCCAAAATGGGGTCGTTTTGATGATTATCGCTTAAGAATAACTAGTATTTTCACTCGGTAAGTCGCTTTATATGTATTTTTCCTTAAACTGAATACTCCCTTTTGACTCTACGGGGTTTGAGCTTCCTTCTGTTTTTAGTTTCAAGATCGTAGACGTCGGACTAAAAAAGTTATTGAAGAAAAGCCGTCAACAAATGTGTCGTAAACTTACGTGACCTACGAGTAATTTGATATACTAAGATCATGTTCTCTTATAATACATAGCATTTGCGCATGTGTCTTGTAAAATATAACAAAACTCACGATTATTTTATTTTCCCGACGCGGTTTTATCTCTAAAAAATAATGTATTTGTAACTGACTTTCTTTTAAGCACATTTTGGGACCTGACTTTTTAATGACAAACAACTTTTTCATATGTTAAATGGTTTGACACGAAATACCTTCCCATCTTTAAAAACGTTTATATGTGTGCTTTAGTATTATAGTTTTATAGCATGTTATATGGTGACATATAGGTGTTTTCTTAATGACGTTTCTTACTATAGCATTATAATAATGATGTACAAATAACCTGCCTACCAACTAAATTAATTCAAATATTTTCAAGAGGATGGGTTGTGAGGTGGCTAATATACGAGATAATATAATGTTTATAAGCCATGTTCACTAATAGTTTAATGAATGTAATGTACATTATGACGTATCGACCTTATTCTGATATGAACTTTTGTTAAACCTTTCCTTTTTACCGTCTTTTCAGATGATGCAGGCCTCAGAGGGCGATACTAAGTGCATCTTTCGTTGCAGTATATGTAATAAGGTATTTTAAAATAGAGGAGGACAGAGATACCATCCCCCATTAATGGCAAACATGAGTTTAAATGTAGAATATGCAAGAACGAATCCTTCAACAGCAGAATATGACACATGAACCAAAAAAAAACATGTACAGCTGATGTTTGTAGTGTTTTATAAAGTCTACAAAGAAAAATCTGACATATAATTGCTATAAGTGCTGCTTAATTACAATTTTCTTTGCGTATATGTCATGATGCTATTTTCTTACGTTTTTTATATTAAAATAAACCATTATCTGTGTTACGTCATTTCTTTCCACGGAGTCTCCGCATTCGTTTTCAAGTGTACTCAGCACTTACATACATTATACAAAAATCATTTGGGTCGGAATGAATTCGTAATGCATTGGCCACAGGAACATCACTTAAGATTAGCATGCAATGTTAGGAACAA
Source organism: Dreissena rostriformis (assembly GCA_007657795.1). NCBI lineage: Eukaryota > Metazoa > Mollusca > Bivalvia > Myida > Dreissenidae > Dreissena > Dreissena rostriformis. The sequence goes on from VMBQ01005781.1 coordinate 60,287, forward strand.
ACGAAATAACCTATCTAGGTGCACCAATACTTTATTTCCTCAATACAACAGTCTTAAATAATATGTATTCACATAAGTATAAACGAGAAATAAAATGCATGTATATATTCATCACTTCTACTGAAGTCATATCGTGTATTGCATTTGCGAAAATCTCTCTATCCACTAAAAGTTCACTTTGCGCGATTATGATATATTCACCATCTACAGAATTTGTTTAAAAGTATGTCGTTCAAAATGTGTCACATTAAAGTTACATACAATTATCCGTATCGCTGTTTTAAAACGCGTTCAATGTCATAGTTTTCAATAAACAGTTAATATTTAAGTTTGCAATTAAAAAACTGTCCACTGATATGCATCTTCTAAGCTCGCGTCAGGTATTCCAAATCGCTTCAGGTATTCCGCATCGCAATAATGTTGTTTTTTGGTCTAATCAACCTTGTATGTAATTATAGTATCGAACCGGCTTAATCGTTTTTTGTTTTTCATTACACTTATATTGCACGTGTATGTCATTGTTGTGTGTGTTTAACTGGCGTGGTACTTAGACGTATTAATGTTTTGTTTGATGGTTGGGTTTCCATGTACCTTTCACTTTCTAGAGCTGTACACACTTACTAACGCTTTCTTTTTTTAATTCTGGCATCCTCAACGTCTATAACGGGCGTCTTGTTACAAATACAAATACAAATACATGTCACTTATATAGCGAAAAAAATAATATAAAAATATTTTATTGCGCTTCACAAACACTGCACATTGGTTATCCGTAAAAAAGATTGAACAAATGAGTTTTTAGTCTTGATCTAAAACAGCCCTCATTGCCAACAAGTTTTAAGTGGCTTGGTAGATTGTTCCACCACTTCGGGCCAACAACAGCTTAAGATCTATCCGCCATCTTAGTTCGCCTCCTGGGAATAACAAGATTACAGTCACTTTGTGATCAAAGTCTATACCGACTACTTGCTGGGACAAACATTTCTTGTAAATAACCAGGAGCATAACCATTGACAACACGAAAGACCAAAACCAGGACTTTGTACATGATTCTAGCTTTTACTGGTAGCAAGTGGAGTTGTTTCAAGAGTTCAGCACTTGGTTGATCAAATGACGCATTCAGGACCACTCTTGCGACATGGTGTAGAGTCCGTTGAAGCTTTTGAATTTGGTTAGCTGGTAGATCGGTGAATAAACCATTGCAAAAATCAATATGGGAGTAAACAAGACCATTCACTTACACCTCCGCTGACTTCTGTGTCAAATGCCTGCGTATGGCTTTTAAATAACGCAATTGCATTTGGGCAGTTTTGCACTTCTTCGTGATGTTAAGGTCAAGGTTAAGAGTGTTGGTCATTGTCACACCAAGATCTCTCACATGGTCTACTAACTTAACCTTGCATCCTCCAACACTTACACTTGATATGGACATTTTAGATAATTGATGCCTTGTTCCGCATAAAATAATTTCTGCTTTTGATTCGTTCATTTTCAGCTTGAAAGTTGTCATCCAGTTTATAATATCATTGAGACACTTATCAAGTTGTTGTAGAATGTATTCCTCTTTTTCATGATTTCCTGCCTGAATCTTGAAGGCAATCTTGTGGTCGTCTTCATAGCCATACAGATCAGCTGGATACTTCTTAACCACCATGTTGAGGGCCGATATATACAGAGTGAAAATCACTGGTCCACCACAGGAGCCTTGTGGGACGCCGAATCTCAAAGGCTCAGTGTAAGATTAAGATTGTTCAATCAAAACTTTCATTGTTCTGTTAGACAGGTATGACTCAATCCATTTTAGTGGGGTACCTTGGATCCCAAACTCATTTTGGAGAATTTGAATAAGAATAGGAATATCTATAGTGTCAAACGCAGCACTCTGGTCTATCATTATTACAATGCTAATAAGGTTTTGTCTATGGTTTCAAAAAGGTCATTGTACATTTTTACCATGGCTGTCTCTACTCCATGATGTTTTAGATAGGCACTTTGATATGTTGGCAAGAGGTTATTTGACTCAATGTTGTTGGGAAAGTGGCGTCCCCGTTAAGCCTGTGCGGTAAAATTATTCATAATATACCTTATATTAATTTCGGAAATTTCCTCTAGGTAAGAAGCTTCCAAAGCAGTTTCGTTGACCTAACGCCAGTTGTTGAGAAATAACCCGGACAAGAAAGCGTGACATTGGGGGGAGAAATGTTCATTTCGGAAGCGTTGACAGAAGTGCATGAAACAGATGCCTGAGATGGAGTTTCAGTAGAACATGATGCTAAAAGGTTTGAACATCTTTTTTG
>VMBQ01005782.1:0-30776 GCA_007657795.1 Dreissena rostriformis
CCTTAATTGGATTTTTGCTAAGAATAGACTTCATTTAAACAAAAAATGTCATAAACGCGGAAATTATCGTCCCTGATTAGCCTGTGTGGACTGCACAGGCTAATCTGGCATTACAATTTACGCACAAGCATTATGCCCAGTTTTCTCAGAACACGACACAATTAATCGGTATACAATTCTGACATTGTGAGTATTGGTAATTAAGTGCGATCTCGGTATGACATTTTTGGGATTAGAAAAATAATATGGGATTTCTAGTTGATTTTGTGTTAGCATTGGTAATAGAGTTTATTCCATATTGATAACTTGTGAGCATTAGTAAGCCTTAAAGTAAGCCTTAGTACGAAATGCCAGTATCACATACATTATGTAGATATTGGTACAAAATAGTGGTACACAATTAGGAAATAGTGTAGGCAAAGAGACAACTGTTTTGTTTTCCAGCCGGACATTGAAACATTATTACAGCTAAATACTGATTATTCTCATAGAATAAATGAAATGAATGAAAGTTAAATATTCATACCAGCAGCCCGTGTCGTATTGGCAACAGTATGTGCCGTCTTCGCAATATTTGTAGGACAGTCCTGCGGAGCTGCATACCTCGTAACAGTGAACTAAACGGAACAACGTCCATACATATCAGTAGTGCAACGTTAATACTACTCTGATAAAGCTTAGTGAATATAACATAAGATATAAGAAACCAAAAATCGGTTAAGCTGTTTGTATAGTTGCGATAACAGAAGTAACACAATTATGCGCTTTTAAACAAATTAAACAAAACTTAAATTGGCCTTTCATGCAACTTTTCATGATTTTTAAGAAAGGAATTTAACAACATAAACATGCACTTCCTTTTTCTCCAAACGGTATTTCTATTTATTATCTTACAATTAATTAAGTTGTTCAAAATTGTCAACGCCAATATTATTATATGGATATTAAAGTGATACGTATTGTTTATTTATGTTATATCATCATACATTACAATTGAAGAGTAGAATAATAATTATAAAATAACTTCCGATCCACGGTACATTTAAAATGACTTTACCGAATAGTATTATATCATACATTGTAAGTTCAAGGCATTTAACGCCTCCTCAATTCCAGTTTCTCATAGAATTACAATCAAACATCGACTTTAACCAAGGTAAGTCTCGTTTATTTTTTTAATTCTATCTCGAAACGATTTTCGTATTCGTTAAATGAGATTTCAAAGCATGCAGCCCTACAATTTTGATCATGTGAAAGGCAAAAACAGGAACTGAAGACTATTACTGTACCTCCATAATCTGTCTTTTCATTTGTAAAACTGCATTTGCGAATGTGTCATGGTCCTGAATGATATTGTAATAAAATTTGGCAAAAGTACTTTCTCGTGTCCATCCTGCTGTTTTGAGAATTTCTCATATGGAAACCATCATAGCAATTGCTTTCGAAGATGCTGCAGCAAACACACTGTGAGCCGTTAATTTTCGAGTGTCTATTCCCGATCTGAACATCACAATGCGGATCCAACGACTGATTGTATCTCTGGATACTGATGGTTTTATATAGCTTATGAGTAAGCTGTCATCACTGTTATTCCTTATTTGTTTTGTCCTTGTTAAATATTCTTTCAACACAGTAAAAACACAAAGTCTCCAGCCTTAAGGATATGATTTCACAACTAATGAAGAACAATCAAAACCAACTCGGCTTTGTTTTATCAAACTATTCAACTTCAATGAATAACCAGAAATGCATTTTCTTTAATGCTTAAAACCCAACACATTTAAAGTATGTACCCGAGCTGCGTTCGTAAGAGGTAAAAGCATTACTAATTTCAGAGTCAAATCTGTTAATGGTATTCTCCTAACTGGAGAGAGTTTACGTAAATAATTCAATACTAATTTCACATCCCAGATTTATGTATAACGGGTAGATGGTTTTCTTACATTTTACACACTTTTCATGAACCTCACGACTGTTGGATGTGAATCGGTAGAAAAAGAATCTATTCTGAACTCTAAAGAAGAGAGAGCAACCCGGGCCGTATTGAAGGCACTATAACCAAGTCATCGACCATATTGTTCAGTCAAAAACTCTATTACATCTCTTACAGAAACCGAAATTTGAGCGATCTGTTTTTTTTTATCACAATATTGAAACCATCGCGATAGATAACATTGATATTTGCGTTTTGTTTATTGTCTCCACGAGGACATGATAATTGTGTTAGCTTTTTGAGAAAATCCTCGTTTTCTGTAGCTATTCCGGACTCTTTGAATTCCATTAGAACGAGTTTGTTCTCCAACGGATGATTCATATTTTGATGCGGAAGAGAGAGTTTTCGTCCTCTTGGTAAAAACAATGGTCTCCTTACCAACAGACTCATCAAGATTGGAAACCAGATCTGTGTTGGCAACAGCGGGGCTATCAAAAGGGCTCTCGCACCATCGTGTTGGATCTTGCGAACGCATCTCGGCATCATACTGAAAAGTGGAAACACATTATAGTATGAGAAATCAGCCCAGTTCAATGTAAATGCATCAATAAACTGAGCACTAGGATCTGGTTTCCATGCACATAACACCTCATTCTTTGCATTTAACCTAGATGCGAAAAGTTCAATCACAGGTGAACCCATCTCTGCACAAATGTTCTTATATAAAGTATTATCTAGCTCCCACTCAGTGCGATCATTAACAATTCTCGAAGGAGCGTCAGCATCATTTTGTTTGCATGGAATGTGAGCACAAGACATCGAAATATTATTCTTAATACAGAGATACCAAATGTCTTGACTAATTTGATCACAAACCAAGGATTGAATACCACCCATATTTGTCACATAGCACACTGCTGTAGTGCTGTCTGTCAAAACGTTGACATGTTTTTTTCTACTTATCTATAAAGAAATTATTGTAATGAAAACAAAAAAGCCAACAGTTCTAACTCATTTATGCGTTTGTTTTTTTCCAATTTTGTCCAACGTCTACAAATTTTGTCATCTTGACAGACAGCACCCCATCCAGATAAACTAGCATCAGTCTGAATACATATTTCTGGATTTCCTCTGAATATGTCTTTGATCATAAACATTGTCACACCACCACTTAAGTTCTGATTTCATTTCGTCTGAAATGTTCATTTGTGCATCATAATTGCCATGAATTTTTCTCGAAGCTATCGTTTTAGCTCGTTCTTACTTTCTGTAATGAAGTTTACAATACTCAACGGCTGAAAAAGTGGAAACAATCAAGCCTATTACATGAGCAACTTGTCTTATGGTATCAACCTTTTTCCCCATAAGTTAATTGCATTTTTTTGTAATCTATTTTTCTTTTCATCTGGCAACACTTCTAGCATGTTATCTGAATCTATGATGTTGACAAGGTAACTAGGTAGGTATGTCAACTGATTTTTCATGATTGATCATAAATCTCAAGCTCTGCAACAATGAACAGGCTTTGGTGAATGAAATACAAGATTCAGTTATGGAGTCAGCACCTAAAAGACTATCATCAATGAATCCTGTGCATATTTCTGTTTCTGTTCTGAGCTTTGCATAAACTGGTTTGAGAAGTTTGGTAAATTTCATGGGAAGGCAAGGCAACCCATTTGGACAACATGTATACTGATAATTTTTGTCATTCCAGACAAACCTAAGATATTTTCTATGTTCCTTGGGAACTGGCACAGAATAATATGCATGACAAAGATCAATACTGCACATATAAATCTCTTTTGTGATCATAGTCTAAGCAATTTCGAACGTATACATTTTAAAATGCCTGTAAGGGATATGCATATTTAGACTTTTTAAGTTCAATATCAATCTTAATTCTCCATTTTTCTTTTCAAGCAGGAAGATAGGTGAAATAAATTGATCTTCGTCAAACTCTACATGTTCTATAACATTTTGAGCTAGCATTTTAGTTACAATGCTGTCATGTTTTTTTCAGTTTCTTTAGCATTGAAAACATGTGTAGTTATTTTTGATTGTTTAGGAGGTAAATCTTGTACAAAATCAATGTTTAGACCTTCTACTATTTGTAGTATTGTTCGGTCAAATGACAACTTTTCCTATTCGGTTAAACATAATTGTATTTGACCAGCAGAAAACAAACGTACCTGACTATTTACTGTCTCGAGGGGTTCTTCATCTCTCCCCTCCTCTGGCTCTGATAGTTTGTTGTGTCTTGGAAATAGCCACGTCCACGCATAGCCCCTCGTGAGCGCACCCTGAACCGGCCATGAAATCCTGCAAGGCTGCCACGGAAGCTGTTCCCTCGGAACAGAGCCATACTGCATTTTGTTCCCAATTTTAGCCGCATCTTCAATGTTCTTTTGACGGCTTTAGAGACGTCGTCTCCGAACAACTGGTTCGTTCATGGAATTGAGTGGATATGGGCATACTTGAAACGCAGTTCAGGTTTTATTTAATCTTTTCTAGTTAGATGTTTTTGCCTGTGTGCATGTCCCAACAGCGCTAAAGAGTCATTCAATTTGTCTATGACAAAGATAATGTCCTCTCCTTTTCCATGTAGAGTTTTTTTTCCAAAATAGCAATCTCATTGACTACCTTTGCAAACACTGTAGCCGATTTCACCACTGTCGTTTCGATATTTTGTAACATTTTGTCATTAATTCTAGTACTTGGTGACAACAAGTCCCAAACCAGTTGATTGCAACGAACTACTGTGAGCCCTGAACAATTTTCTGGCCTCGACAGTGCTGGATCTTTCAACATAGTATTATATTGTTCTTCATCAATGCCTTTTCTGAAAAGGGTTGTAACAGTGGTCGCTAAAATTTCATCAATTGCAATGTCAGTTACCTCATGCCCTTTGAAACGCTTAGCAGTTTGTTGTTCTGATCGTCAGAAGGCCTTTTGCTACACGAAGGCTTATTAGTATCGTCATACTCTTCCTCATATTGTTCGTACTGATCATAGTCGTAGTTCTCGATTGCATCGAGACGTTTGAAAAGTCCATCATCTTTGTCATCATTTTTCTTCATTTGCACTTGAATGTTTTTCAGAAATGTGATAATTTGATCAGATTTTGAATTGTCCGTTTTTGTGTTTTTCGTTGAAGACCGCGCCGTCTTCTGTACGTCCAACGTTTTAGATTTGTCGGATGATTTGTCGGATGATTTCTCCGATTTATCCTTACCAGTGTCCGCCATTTTCAATATGGCTGAGACACAAAAATCGCACCACGTGCGATTGGAAAAAAAACTCGAACAACGAGTCACAAACCAAATATCCGCCATTAATTATCCATAAAACAAATGAAACACAGTTAACTAATAATAAAGACACTGATTTAAATTTTGTGTGCGTACTACGTACGTCGAAAAACACGCAAACGTTCGCTGCGAAAAGACCATGTCTTTTCAGAAGGAAATGTGGAAGCACACTGATGCGCATTCGCAAGCACAAATCTCATTTAACGAATACGAAAATCGTTTCGAGATAGAATTATCTCGTGAAAAATGAGGTAATGCATTCTGAGATCAGATTTTTTTTATTATATGGGTTTTGTTTGTTTCGCTCATTTCATGATAACATGTTGCCGTCATAATAGGTAGTTTTTTAAACATAGATTACACTCTAAATCGCAGTTAAATATAACGCATCGTATTGTGTAATATGAATTATTATAACACAATAATAATACTTTTCTTCGGTTAAGGCCAAAAAAAAAAGAAAAAAGGTCCGTTTCCGGTCTNAAAGTTGAGGGTCGGCGCCGATTCTGGAGACACGGTCGGGCGACCGGAAACGGACATATTTTTTTAATTGGCCTAAGTTGTGAGTTCGATCACCTCTCCACTTTTATTAGCTTATACGTTTCTTGCAAACATTCCTATTGCATCTAGTAATATATATTGTATTCGTGTTATACACATGTCTTCTTTATCATTTCTATTATAATATGAATTTACCCTGTTTGTGACCTAACCCTTTCAATGATCTACTCATTTACCACATTGCATCATATTAATTATGTGATACAGTAAAAAAATAATTAAGCAAATGCTTATTTGCAACCATTTTACCAACTATTAAATGCACGAAAGTCTAGTCCCAAATAAACCTATGCGGTATGAACAGGGTAATCGGGTACGACACTTGACGCACATGCGATAAGCCCGATTTTCTCAGAGCGTGGCATATATTTTAATTATATTGATGCATTAAGACCAGCAAATAAACAGATATAAAGTATATTTGGCTAACGCAAGTCAACCTGAACATGTGTAATATCAGCCTCCATTATCTATGGTCGTATGTTTGAAACGGTATTTAAACTTTTTTTGGATATGATTTCATTTATTGACTATATGTTTAAATATATTTTTTAGGACACTTAATAATAGATTTTTATAATATAAACCATACAACATAAAAACAATGTCAGAGTAGATAAAAAGTAGGAAAAGGCTTACCGATCAAAATTGCATCTAAAATGACAACACACAACAACTTTATATTAAGCATAGTTAGTTTTGTTCGTTGAGAGCCATATACATCCACTTTTGGTTATGTTTTGTTTTCAATCTACGTTTATACTAACTATTTATATATCAATCGTTTCGAATTGGTGATAAAGGTATGCAACGGCGTCTTATCAGTAAAATGTGTTTGAAAAGAAGGCGCTTAACTTGGCTAATAAACGACCAACGTGACCTAAAAATGTGCAAGTCATTGTAATACACAACCGTGTTAGAATGCATAATATCACGTACACGTAAACTGTGCTCGTTTGAATCGTAAACACCTGAAAACGACATTCATTAATTACTATACACTTGGCGATTGTACGTTAGGATAAACTCGTACAATGCTATCAATTGTATACTTGTTATACCCGAAAAAGGACAATGATAGAAAGCCGTAGGTGTTCAAACGATTGAATTTAATGATTTATGATGATAGAAATAAAAATCACAGACTTTTCAGCCATAAATAAAGAATACGTTTAATATGATCACAGGTCTATCACAACCAGTCTTCTACCGAACTAGTGATTGTCGTTTTAACGAACTCACAGTAGCATGCTTGGCCTTGTTTTACGCATACTTTCATCGAAACTGTCTTTTCAAACTATGTTATCAATGATATATTATTTACAAATAAACAATTTAAATATATACGAGTAAAAACGTGAAACGAAAAAAATTTACGCGCTTCTAAGAATATTTTTTCCCCTTAGTAGGCAAAAGTTAAGAAAAATCACATCATTATATTGTCTACAGTTTTACGCTTGTTACATTCTTTTCGATCAATTCCGATCTAGAAATTATTTGTGTTCTGATGAGTAGTCCGGTACAATGGGGTCAGCGTACGCAGGTGCCTCCAGACCCGGGCTGTACGCCGGATATGTTGTATGCATCCCGTACTGCGTCTAACCGTATGTCGGTGGGGGCATATCCGGTTGGCATTCCGTTCTGCGTCTGACCGATGCTGGGCGGCGGGGCGAATCCTGTCTGTATCTGCCCTGCAGTTGTGTACATAACGGTACTTGCGATTAGACGGTATTAGATATCAGTATGTTGTACTTAAAGGTAAGCGTCATTTCTCAGAATGATACTCACGCACGTGTAGCAAATTTCAACAGATTTGAGAATGATAATTTCGAAAGATTGCGTTGATGTTAAATGTCTATAAAATCAAATGTAGTGTGCAACCGCGATACAGAATTAACGTTGATTGTGTAATTGATTGACCGATCCAAATTCCAGTAACCTATAACTCGATTTAATACTTTCCATGTCACGGTCATGTCGTAGCGGGTCATTACCTTGTTGAGGCTGTCTCACCAACATGTATGGCTCCGTCTCATCACAGCATTAATAATAGTGCTCAATAGCTGTAATCTGGATCTCCATATCTAGACAAAAACATCTATTCCATAGGTGTAAACAACTCTGGTCCAGTTCATGCACCAATCGAATTTCTATTTCAATACTAAAGGTGTGTATGGTATGTGTATTTTAAAGGATTTTAAATGTTCAGCTTTGTTTGTGCCACTAGATAAGGTTTTTTTCTCTAAAATGAAGCACATTCCGGAGTAAGTTTATACACCAAAATTTAACGAAATACATATTTAAGTTATTGTGTCTCAATAGCAAACGCAAGTTTCCTATGTACAGTCAATACACTAAACACAATCCTTTAAATGTGTTTCATTCAAATTATAAATCTTGATCTGGTTTGTGAGTTGAAAGGAATTTTCATGGGTCAGCTTTGATTGTACCCGCAGCTTATATGATAAACCAATAGCTCAAATATTGGATTTGCCCAACATCTTGGACTGTTTTACGATATTCATGAATGAATTACGGGTATAATAAAAACATATACAATTCTTAGATTGAAGGTTTTGGTACAATTAAGTACAATCTCGATATGATCTTTTTAAACATTAGTAAAATATTATGGGATTTCTATTTGCTAATAGGTAAGAATTGGTACAATAAAGTTTATTCCATTATGATTAATTTACTTGTTGTGATTAATAGCCTTCGTACAAAATGCCAGTATCACATACATTTTGTAAAAATTGGTACAATATAATGGTTCACCATTTGGACATTTTGTATGCAAATGTACACCTTTTTGGTTTCAGGCCTGACTCTGACATATAATTTAAGCTAAAGCATTGTTATTCTCTTTGAATGTTTTGTTTATAATATCAGTTATACTTCAAACCAGCAGCCTATACAAACCCGTCAGTCTGCATACCCCGAAACAATGACCTAAACATAACAACGTTCAAAAATATAATTAGTGCAGCAGTTATAATATATAATATAAGATCTGAGTAACCAAAACCGTGTAGCTGTTCATTACGTAGCGATAACAGAAGTTACGCAATTTTACCTCTTAAACAAAACTTCTAAAGGACTTAAATGATGTTTAGATAAGAATATATACATTAGATTTTGCCCCAGTAAAACTTTGTTAGAATGAAGCGAGCATTTGAACTGCGAAAGGTTTGCGCATTTGCTTGTATGGAAAATCAATCTATATTTTAATCTTTTTACAAACAGTGTTTTATTTCAAGGTTTGAAAACAAAACACTGAAATGTTTCTTTTCTAGTAACTTTGTAATCTCGTGAAAAAATATGGTAGTACCTGGTAGACATACACCACAGAATTCATACAGTTTTGATCGATTCTAAGATTTCTTATTAGTATTTTAATTCTTAGGAAACAAACGTGGGCCTGTTCAAGAAAACAACCGAAAGGACATCCACTTTGTGAGGTAGATTGAAGGAAATGATAACAATTTAAACCCGGAAAGCGTGCTAACAACCCCTGCAAACACATAAGATAAACCGGAAAGAATTGTTATCCCTTAAAAAAAAATTACTTCATGGATTCATTAATATATATATACATTAGTTATTGTTAATTTTATTTTATAATAAACATAATTTGCAAATAACATAATCATAGGAGAATAGCAAATGGTTTACAAGAACAAACAATAAAACTACATGTTAAGAAAACCTGTGTGAATTTATGGGGAAAAAACACTAGTAGCAATCTCTTTCTTACAGAAAGATATAAGACAAATAAATTCGGTCGGTGTTAACGAACTATAGCTGCAGCTGTTTTCGGGTCAGCGGAACACATATTTCCAATACCAAGAATATTAGTCATAGTGCTTGAGTATGACGTAAACCAGGAAAAAGGTCAATGATTCATCAGAAAAACATCCATATGAACTTGCCATAAAAGGGAACATCTATAAATAACACTCAAAATAACCATCTTACGGCGATTCCGGAGATTGTCGATCTATCACGATCGAAACCCCCTAGTACCGTTTTTTAAAGCTTTGTATTGCTGTACTAGTCATGTTGTTTTGCAGGTTATGGTTTCTGTAGTTATCTCCATTTTGGATATTTATTTGTTGTTTGTATTATTTTACTAAGTGTGGCAATTAATAGTTAAGAAATGATATCAGTTGTATTTGGATTTTATTATACTAATTGATAATAATATATTGTTAATTCTACAGGATTATTTGGTATGTAAACAATTACGTAGAATTTATAATAACTAGACCGCAGACTTAAATTATATACCAGGTACTAAAAGATATGCTTATTATTGTTAGTTATTTACGTTAATGGAAATGACTGTGGAACTGTTTTATTACAAATTTTACATAAGATACTTTTATAAACTGTGCATGCATATGCATATGTATACTATTTTAATATATATATGATTATAAATATCATCTTGTTTTGCAGAAAATAAACTTTAGACTACCTTAAACAAGATCGTTGGTTTTGAATTAATATCATCAACCACCATGCAAGGAATATATTTGATAATAAGCGCTTAACGCAGCAATAAAAATAACATTTAATAAATACATAAGAGGAACATTCAGAGAACGAAATAAATATTGAAATATCCTAAAATCCTCCGAAAGATCCCGAGTAAGAATTAAACATTGATCAGTAATACATTTTACTGTATTACAGAATCCTCGGAAAAGCGTTGACCCTTCTTAAATCATGTTTCTTTTTTATGATGTGTTTAATTTATTTTAATGTATCGTATAGATAATAAGTTTACTGCTTCAAACTAATTGGGTGTTAAAACGAATTTATATCCTATTATATAACTTTTATTTTTCAGATATATTCAGTAAATGATTTGACTGCATTAAACACAGCAAATACACAACTCTGAACCTTCAAAACATTTATATGCACTTTTTATTTCAATATTTCAAACAGAATTTATGTTAATAATTTGACAATTATTTAAGTTGTTTACATACAATGTATCCACACCAACGTTATTATATATATATATGTAAGTGATATTTATTTTGTATTGGTATTATATTCATCATAAATTATAATTAAAGTCAAGATTAATATTTATAAACTGACCGATCCACAAACATTTAATATGACTAAATAAACATTTTAAGTCCTACTCGACGAACGTCCTACTCGACGAACGTCCTAACACTCAACTGTTTAACGGTATGGGCGGGCGTCTTATCAACAGTAATTTAGCAAAAACATATCAAAATTTCGCACTCGTTGTCAAATCATTTCATTGAAACGCAGCGTAAGTAATAGCAAAAATCCGATACATTCATGATAACACCTATGATAACATTACTTGACTGAATGACCCAACAACGTTGAGTTGAGTCGTTTAAAACTAGATCCTTGTGTGAAGATGTCAACAAGAATTTCGACGTAAAAAACGTTTCCCACTGTATATGTATTAAATAGCATAAAGAATTTTCATAGATACAAAACACTAACAAAGGGACAACTCAATCGTTGCATGAATAAGATATGTTTTCACTCTGGATTGATAATAGTAATGTATGTGTTCTCAAGTGTCTCAACTATGACTCTATAGATATAATTTATAAGATCACAATAATAATTATCGAAACCAATGTATTCTCGTATGTTTGTTCTATATATAACTGACAATAACACATGAGTATCAATGAAATATGGACGACATACGTTGCATGCATTGTAAACAATTTCGGGCTTTCATCTTTTCCTTTAACATCCACCTAAAAATGAAATTCGCGTAATATTCTGACATCTATTACGTTTGTATACTCATTTATAACGCAATAAATGTTTCCATAATTGATTCTGATTGTTAAATGGATAACAACATTATCATGTAAAGGGTCTATTATGGCTATTTCAGACATTCTGAAATAAATAGGGAAATATTATCTCATGAAAAATGAGTTCTGCATTTAAACATCTGAAATCCATTTCATAATATTGGTCTAGTTTGATTCGCCCTTTTCATGATAACATATTATCGTTACAAAAGCTGGTATTTGTTACATGGATAACAGTCTCTATCTACTAAATTTGAGCACCGTTCTGGGAAAATGTGGCAAAATGCATGTGCGTTGCGTGTCGTCCCAGATTAGCCTGTGGCGTCCGCATTGGGCTTAATCACCATGCAAAGTCCGTTTTTTAACAATTTTACCAATTGTTGCTACAAAACATGAAAAAAAAAGACAAAACACATATCAGTAAAATGATTAAAACTGGGCTTTCCTCCCTGGAACAGCAAAAAAGCCAGCATTGGGGTGAACATATCTGAAATATACCGAAATAAATCAGAGGTATGCACCCTATAATATTAGTATACTTACTGCTTTAAACGTACAGCCTAACGCCTTTAATACTTAAACTGCTTTAGCTAAGACACAAAGACACTTACATCGCACATTATGTATTTGATTCACGGTATGCGTTAAAACACATTTTCATGTTCTGTCTGCAACAGTCGTTTCTTCAATAGTATTAACATTAAGAATATGATTATAAAACATCAGGTTGATTCAACAAAGCTATGTGCTATGGAATTTTCAACCACTAATCAGTCGAAAATCACAACTCGGAAAATGACGTCATCAGGTCCTACAAAATCAAAGAAGCCAGGTTTAAATACATACAGAAAATAGTATCAGCTGACACTATCATTGCTTTCATATACAGCCATCTTTTGGTTGGTTAATATTATTAATCATGTGAATCCCGTTTTAGGGTAAGAAGATTATTATTAAAAGTGTTGAATATTCTCTCAACATGTCAATAAGCTTTGTCGCTTTGTCGCTTTCCAAGTACTTGTTCTAGGCCAAGGAAAAGGACTCGAGAGCCGGAGGCTTTCGATGCAATCGAGCTAAAATAAATAGGTTTAAACTAAGCTTTGTCGCAAAGTATTTTTCAGATTTTGTCTCTCTTCAATATATTTCTTTTTTAATTTAATCTAAATGCTTATATTTATGGGCGCCATTTTCTTTTATTAATTGCAAATAACTCCATCAATGATACGGATAAACTTGAATGGTTCGAGTGGTCGCTTCTAAAAAAAACTGCGATAAGACACAAATTTATTTCGTTACCCGAATCCATACATAATCAAAGTACTGACAGTACTAGTGTGACGATGCTTTTAAAGAGGATGGATATAAAATCATCAATTTAAGTTTATATACATCACCACAATTGTGTAATTTTTATTGGTCGTCATTTATCCGCATCCTTAATTTAAGATTTGGTATAGCTGCAGTGTACATGGACTTTTAGACAATCCACATGGCGTAGCGTGGAACTATTTTTCTATTGAATATGACGTCACTGTGTGATTTCGCCGCCTAAATTATGTCACGTGACATAGTGTGGGTTAGACACGTGGGTTCGCGCATTAATGAAATAAAGTCGTTTACCATGAAATTGATCAATGAAAGTTTTTTTAATGCCTCAGAAATGAATTTAAAATAAAAATGGTCAACTATATACATAAAACTGGGAGGCGGGTTACATTCTGGATCAAATCTAAAAATAACTACATTTGGGGTTTTCCCAGCGTTACGGCGTTTGAAGTGCCACCTGGAAGTTTCGTGTCTGATTCCTGTCCCGAACCTCTCGAGAAATTTGAAAGAGGACGAGCCAAGCTACCTTTACCTGTATCAATGAAAATCAGCGAGGTATGCAAATTGAGAAAATTAATCTAACTCAATCGGACTGGATCGGTCTTTTAGATAGGTCGCCATTGTGAATAATGTTTTCACCGTATATAACTTAGACGAGCTGCTGAAGCAGCATCGTCAATAACGATTACTCAACAGGCAATGAATATGTTCAAACGAAAGAGTTTTATTAAAAACCATTTTGTTCAACGTGTATAGGGGAGCAACCCGTCGTAGAATATTAAATAAAAGATCTTAATTCGCCATATTTTAGGTAATAGACCATTCTTGTCCTTGCAATGTCTTCATGTGCATGTGTTCCCACAACTACGGCAGAACTATTTCGTGCGTCGGGTAAGTGACACTTGTGTGATATTTATGTTTATTCATGATTTTCAAAGTGAGTTCCTCGATATCAACATTTGATTAATTAAACAATAAGTCTAATGTTGATGTATTTTTAATTCTAAAGAAATGTATTTTAAATATAATTTTAAAAGTTGTTTATACATTTACTATTTCGTAGCATATGAAAAGCGTCGTTAAGAAGAAAACGGGAATGAAAATCAAGGTTTATATTTGAAGCTTTTTAATGAAAATCCGCTTTAAAATACTTCCTTGTTTGGATAAAATTAAATATCGATTGCATGGCCGTATATTGAACACTAGATTTATTCGTCGCAGGTTACTTGCGTATAACTCGAAAACCGATTACAGTATATACTAAGCCAAATCGAAAGTACAGTGTTTGGAAATCGAAAGCAAAACCTAAAAAAATACTGAACATCCAAACTTATTTTAAAACAGATTTGTTTGTTTACTGACCAAGGTAGGTAATAACATTTTCAGAGAAAGTAGATTATATTTCCTATTTTCATTAAGGACGTATCTTCTTCAACGCTTAAGGTTTATCAGCATTTGTAAATATTCAAGCATGAATCCATTCAATAAAATGTTGCAAAATAAAAGGAAATCTAGCCGTAACGTTAATTGTAGTATAATTTACCTTTTGCAAAAGAATGGCATTTGATGAGAGACACTTGGGAGAGTACTCAGTCCTCACATAACGGAATATCGTGCTTAAAAAGACTATGAATCCCGAAACAACAACCACAACTACAATACTCATGTTTTTGACAAAAGTACGTTAAAATGACAGTTCGCGGATATATATATATATATATATATATATATATATATATATATATATANTGCATAACTCGCGACGCTGCAATGATTTTCGCCTATTGCATGTATTTTTGATCATTTATATATTATTTTATCGATTCAAAACCGATTTTGACCAGGTTTTCGATGTTAACCTCGATAAAAAAAAATATATTTCAATGAATTTATGCAAAGTTTATTTCTCGCTATTCGATTAACATGCAAAACAACGACTTATTCCGCGAACTGTCACTTTAAATATATACGCTTAAACCAATATGTTGCATGTAACAAGAATTACATTGTATTTGAAGCAAATCTGGTGAATCCATTAGACAAGTGTGTCTTACTTATTCATAGGTATTTCTTACTTATTCACAGAGGCAGTGTGAACATAAAGATGACCAGCGCTCTTCCAGTATCTGTGCACGCCACCAAGGACAGGCTCCAGGTGGCTGCAATAGACTTCGGTACCACGTACTCCGGCTACGCATTCTCGTTTCGCGATGAGTTCCTGAAAAACCCTCTGAAAATCTTCACCTACCAATGGAAATCTCAGGGAGGCTCGACCAATCTCCTGTCCATGAAAACCCCGTCTTGTGTCCTATTCTCCCCTGAAGGAAACTTTCACAGTTTTGGATATGACGCCGAGGAAAAGTACACGACATTGGCGATGGACGATCAACACACACGCTGGTTCTACTTTAAGCATTTCAAAATGCTGCTGTATGAAAATAAGGTGCGTTTTCCAATGAATAAGCAAACATAATTAAGCAGTTGATTAAATGCAAAAAAAAATAGTTTCCTAATTCACTTCATTAGAGACACGTTTTACATGAGATGAAGATCATATTCTTTAAGCGGCCCTACATAAATTCAAGCCATGCCGGTAGTAGATAGATGTTAAGATATAGGACAAACAATAATCTTCTTAAACAAGTTTTCAACATTTTTACTCCTACCTTTAGAGCCTCACACGCACAACCCAGCTTACCGACGACAAGGGTCTCAAGATGCCTGCACACAAGGTGTTCTCTGCCTGCATCCGCTACTTGAAGGACCACCTTCTGGAGATGCACGCTGCAACGGGAGAGGGTCTGAAGTTCAGCGAGATGCACTGGGTGCTCACTGTGCCCGCTATCTGGCACGACTCATCAAAACAGTTCATGAGAGAGGCTGCCGTCGAGGTACGAATGCCTACGAACTAATTGTCGCATAATCTCATTTTAAAGAAATTTGATGAAAATATAAAAATGCCGTAGCAATAAGA
The DNA here is from genome assembly GCA_007657795.1 of Dreissena rostriformis. Taxonomy (NCBI): domain Eukaryota; kingdom Metazoa; phylum Mollusca; class Bivalvia; order Myida; family Dreissenidae; genus Dreissena; species Dreissena rostriformis. The sequence goes on from VMBQ01005782.1 coordinate 15,934, forward strand.
GTTTGAGGTAGAACTATATTCGGTAAAAAAAAAACTGTATAATTATGTTATCCTGTATAAATTAGTCCTTGAATGGCCATTACTTAGAAAATCCCTGACAGCTCTGAGATTAAAATGTACATACATAATTTCCGTAATATTGAAAATTGACATCTTATTCTTTTCATTGACCTTTCAAATGCATAGACCCCAGTTGTAATCATTTTTTTTATGTTTTATGTTGGGTTGTATGTCTTGTACTGTGCTGCATACGCGATTGGGCACTTGCCTTATATAAAAGACTACTGAAGGTTATCACAAATTTCTTTCTGAATGTATGTAGATTTGTTTTCTATATCTTATGACATAAAGAAAACAGTGAAACTCCAGACACTTTATCGGGAGAGAAAGCCCCCTTCTAATTCACTACTTTTATAACAGAACACCAACTATAAACACAAACGGATCAAAACTGGGATCACCGCCTTGGAACGGTCAATGCAAAACATTGTGGGTTTTAACCGGAGTGAGTGCTAGCCGAACTTTGCACTAACCCCATAATGATTCATAAACAAAAAGCGTATGAAACGATTTTAATCAAATGAACCTATGTAGATAGAAAAACATGAACGATTATGGGATAGGTTTTAAAGATATTAATATACGAAGATATATGGTGCATGTATAAATAAATTAAATTCTCAAGTTAGTGATGTATCTACACCATATTGTTAAACAAATTAAGTGCAAGAAAGATAGTAAATATGCCCACCAACATAACAAAGAACAGCTCTACTGCTAATAGATTCTTAAGACAGAAATATGACAACATTGAAAATATCTATGGGGATACGTTCAGCTACACCACAAATCAACCTGTTGTAGTATTTAATGCAAAAAACAGTGACACTCCAGAACCTATAGCAGGGGAGAAATTCCTGTTTTAATCCACTACTTTTATAACAAAACACTATCTATAAATTGGGATCACTGCATTGAATCGGTCAATGCAAAGCATTGTGGTTTTAACCGGTTTGTAAGCATATCAGTTTATCTTGCAGGCGGGTATAGCGACGGAAAATCTGTCACTGGCTTTGGAGCCGGAAGCTGCTGCCCTGTATTGCCGCTACCTGCCCATAGAGAAGGTGGTCGACTCGGCTGGAAAGGCGTCAATTGAATCATTTGCGCCTGGGAAACGTTACCTCGTGCTGGACGCTGGAGGTCTGCAATTTGTTTGTGTTTTGCCCGTTATTGGTTAAACACAGGTTTCCTTATACAAATGGTCATCGACTTTAAAAGTTTAAGATTACAAAATCTACCACATATTTTTTGAAGATTGTAAATTAAATCGCTACCATAGAATTAAGGGAGCCTATTAAATATAAATTTACAAAATTTACTTCAATTTAAATTCAAAGAAACTCTGCACTGTTTTGTTAAGGGGGAGCACTACTCTGCACTGTTTTGATAATGTGGCGCAATACTATACATGCAGTGTGATGAAATGTGCATACGAAGAGTGTAAAAAGTCAGTTATGGTTAAGTGCTGGTAGAAACTTAACACCTTCATTAGAACATAGAATACAACTTTCTAAAAATAATTGAATTAAATTGTCTGCACCTTCAACTTCAGAGTTTACTTAATTACTACCGTAGTTCATAAATATCGTAGTTATTAAACATCCTTTATGTGGAATATTTTCAGATAACACTATCAAGAGGCCATGATTTTTCTTATTTGTAATATATTCCAGTTGGCACTATAGACATCACCGTGCATGAGACGCTACGGAACGGCACGGTGAAGGAAGTATACAATGCTAATGGAGGCCCTTGGGGAGGCTATCAGCTTCCTGGAGGAGGTCACAGGACCGGAAGTCATGCAAATATTCAAAACGTTTGTACCATATTGCAGTTGTTATTGAATCGGAAGTACATCGCACATACAAGAATAATATTCTCGATAATAAGATGTACAGTTATATAATTAACATGTGGTTCGACACCATTGGTTATCTGTTACAACGATAAAATATAAAGACGATTTGTTAAAATCATGTGTGTTTTTTCTCAAATCTATTACAAAGTATTTACTTTCAAAGTAAATTGATATACAATCTATAATTTCTAACATCAACTGAATACTTCTTTTTTGCCAATCGTACATGTATGATTATGAGGACTCCATAAAAAGTATGTTGAAATATTATGAAATCGTTTCAACTACACTTGGAGTCTTTTCTAAAGCAACACGTATTCCAATCAATATAGCTCCCTTATTTTTGCACGGATTTTGTTGAAATTTGGACCAAGAAAAAATCAACCTATTATTAATAATGTCTGTAAACTAAATTCAAAATTGATTTACAAAACATTATAAAACTAAACAAATTAAAAAAATATTTCAAAAGTCAAATTCTTCATAATCGTACAACGTAAAATAATAACAATGTAAAAAAGTCACGAATATCACAAATTCGAGTGGCTAATACATTGTGTGTCTTCCCGTGGCTCTAACAAAGTGATCACATCTCTGCCTCATTGAAGCCACGTAGTTGTTAAAAAGACGTTGAGGGATGTTTCGCCACTCTTCCACAAGGTCTTACACTTAAAGACTTTTCTAATGCAACCATTTTTTCAAACTTGAATATCTCATTTATAAGTAAAGATTTTGATTTAAAATTGTACATGTGACCAGTTGACTACATTGTGTGCAAGCTCACGATACAATCAATAATCCGCTACGATCGGACGCTTAAGCACGTGGGTGAGGTAGCCTGCAACATGCCAATTGCGCGGTTGCGCTGCGATATATTCATGCGAGCCATATTGTTTTGTTAATTAATTATGTTTTCCTGGTGTAAGAACCAACCTAGAATGATGCAATTGAAATAAAATTATAATTATATCGCGTTTCACCATTTCCACGTGCAAAAAGATGAAATCATACCTACCCCACGTTCGTAAGTGTCCGATCATCACGGATGAATCATTTTATCGCGAGCTTGCACAGATTGTAGTCAAATGATTACATTAAAAAAAATCAAAATCTGTACTCATAGGTGAGATATTTAAGTTTGAAAAGTGTTGCGTTAGAAAAGTCTCCAAGTGTATATCCAACAGGCAATACAAAGAGGACTTTTTACAAATGATGCGAGAGTTCGAGGTGAAGAAGAAGACCATGTCGCCCAATGAAGATCCGGAAGCGAAGACGATGTTCCGGATGCCGCTCGCTATACACGAGACGTACCGAACGGTGCACGGGACGGACTTCCGGTAAGCTGTGATGATGAATAACAGATCATAGGGACAAATATGTATTAACTTTGCGAATGGTCTTAGCATTCTGCTTGACAATACAATATTTAATTACTCCGTTATATGTCTTGTCTAATAACACATGTTGACACACATTTTATTAACCTTTAGATTCTACTAGATTGACATGTTTGTATAGACAACTTCTTTTCGGGACTTCATTGCGTGTACTGAATTATTGTGTGGGAGTTAATGTCTTTGTGCCAAACGCAGTTGACGGGTTTGAACGATAGTTGTAAGGTTAAACAAATTTCAAATAATCTTCTGATTAAATTTCATTGGTGAACCAGCTCACGGTCTGTATATAGGAGAGAATCTTTATTTTTTGGTAATCTACCATTGGTTAACACAATTGTGTTATGTTTGAGATATGCATCGGGTTTTGTTGTTGTTGTTTTTTGTATTTTGTTTTCATTATTACATCTTACTTGTAGTTTGATTCATTATATAAGCAGTTTATTTATTATTTTAGAATGAGTATGTTACTAAAAAAGGAAATAAAGGATAACGTTACCTTCACTGGAGACAAGATGAGAGTGAGACCGGCCCAGATCCAAGCCCTGTTTCAGAAAACTATTGATCACATCGTGAACCATCTGACAGAAATATTCAAGAGACCGGAAGTTCAAGGGGCAAACATGATTCTAATGGTTGGCGGGTTTTCTGAATCAAAAATATTCAGAATGCTTTGAAGAAGAATTTCCCGTCCAAGCAACTGGTCATCCCCGAAGAAGCCAGTCTTGCGATTTTGAAAGGGGCTGTGCTATTCGGTCACAAACCCACTGCAAATGTGGCCAGAATGTCACGATTTACATATGGTACCGATATTTGGCCAATATTCGATCCAATTATCCATATGATTTCAAAGTTAAAGATAGTTGAAGGGCATAAGCGATGTGCAGATTACTTCGATAAGCACATTGAGGTTGACACGGAAGTGCGTGCTGGTATGACTTTTGAAGAACATACATATTTTCCACTGTATACCCACCAAACAAAAATGTCCGTGAAGATTTTTACGAGTCCTCAAAAAAATCCACTCTACATAGACGAGGAAGGTTGCTCTTTATTAGGTAAAATTGTTGTGGATCTTCCGGATACACAGACGACCAAGGAAAAGGAAGTCCTCGTCAAATTAATCTATGGTAACACTGAGCTCGGTGTTGAGGCAAGAGTTGCTAAGACAGGAAGGGTGTTAACTGCTTGCTTTGAATTTTTAGGATGAATCACTTGCAATCCATTTGCATGTCTAGTTTAGAGGTAGTCATGACTCTGGTGGTGGTTTGTTTCTTTAATATAGTCAATGACATTATGTGATATTTTATTATGTAAGTTGTCAGAGGAATCTTTAATTTAGAAATGTATACTACAGCGGCTGTTATTTTGAATGTCTATATCTATTAAAACTGTAATGCATTCTCTTAACAGCACATGTTATTGTATAATTATGTTAATGCCTATTCAATTTCGCTTACATCATGGATGTTGTGCTCAATTCAAATGTTTAACAAAATGTACCAAATTATGTTGTATTATTTCATTATATTTTAACTAAACTCGTATTATTTTTTCTGGTTACCTGTTTTAAAGTCAAGTAGTTACAGTTATCGTTAATCTATCAGCTTGAATGTGGAAATTATTGAGTTGTAATTTTCAACATTGAAACTTCTATTTTATTATGTATTCTTATGTTACCATGTAAATAATGGTGAATGTGAATCCCAATACAGTGCAAGCAAACTCCTATTATACTGGATACCTGTAAAAAGAACACAGTAAAACATGGTTGACCATATTTAAAACATGGTCGACACTATTTAAAACATTGTCGACACTATTTAAAACATGGTCGACAATATTTAAAACATGGTCGACAATATTTAACACACCATGGTTGACCTTGAAATGACCATGTTTTATTAATGGACTACATTTTTCATGCCGTAGTTTATTGCCGCGTTGGTGATCATGGCTGTTTCCTACACCGCGTTGTTTATTGTCGCCCTAGAACCATGTTCAACCGTTGTTTGTCCATGATTATTATGACAATGATTATTTATGTTTCATGGCTCAGTAATTTTCCAGCTTATAAACATGTTTTCCACAGAATTCCAAATATCAAAATGAAATTGGATTATTTTGACGATTATGATTCTGCTGATACTGGTAGTAGTTATGGTAATTACACAGGTTATGATCTTGCTGCTGCTGGTGTTTATAATGATTATGATAAAAATGATGATGATGATAACGACGATGATGGCAATGATAAGACATTGATGATGATATGGTGATCATGACCGTAACCATCGTGATGATGGTAATGATAGTAAGAAAATTATGTGAATAATGTGAATTATAACAAACGTAATGATGATGATGATGATTATGATGATGATGGTGGAGATGATGATGATGATGATGCTGCTGCTGATGATGATGATGCTGATGATGATGATGATGATGATAATTAAAATGATGATGATGATGATGATGATGATGATGATGATGATGATGATGATGATGATGATGATGATGATGACGATGATGATGATGGTGATGATGATAATGATGATGATGATTATGATAATGATGATGATGATTTAAACAATTATCTGATGATGATGGATGTTGATGTCCATGGTTTTGAACTCTATATAAATCAAACCAAATCAAATTGGCCCCACCCGCACAATGGCCCTGGGGCCGTTATGTCGGCAGCGGGCCGATTATAAACGTCCGGCCCAGGGGTGGTATTCCAGAAACATCTTAAGTCATTTCTTAAATAATTTCACTTAAGTTCAAACTTACAATGTTTTGTATTTCTTTACTAGATATGGAATCACCTGTTTCTTTTGGTATTCCTAAAATAACATTGACATAATGATGTTATTTTGATGTAATTTTTGATGACAAACTATTGCAATAGGAAATGAAACACTTATGAAAATTTCCCAATTTAAGGATAAGAGTAAAATTTGACTTAAGATGCTTCTGAAATACGACCCTGCTCTCTTGTGCGTTAATAGTCCAATACATGAAAATTTAAATGAAAATAAATTATTAAAATATAATGCCTAGTCACACTGATGGGAAAAAATATAGGGAATTAATTCCACGATAAGTTAAACTATTTTATCACTGAGCATAAAATATCCTTATTTTTCAAACACTGCTTACAAGTTGAGTAGGAGCCATATGCTATCATAGTATGCAATCCATAGGAAAGTATTTCGCCAATTCTGTAAGTTTCTCATGTGAGATATATAACAAGTTTTATCATTGCTTTGCTATTTCACTTTACGTTGGTCCTTTGTCTCGTTGCTTTTTCCTAAAACAGAAACATTCACAGATAAAAAGGCCCATTTAGGCTCAATATTGAATTGTAAATTGCTTGAAATGTATACACAAATAACCCTTTTTATCTATCTACAAGCTGGTGCAAGTGCTGATCACTGAAAAACCAATGGTCCGTTTGATAAACTCGCGGTACTAATTCACTTGACATCTATGAACGTTGTGACACTCGAGGACGTGAGGTTCACGTGCAGATTGACGTCACAGGGAAACAAAAGCGTATCTAGTTTGATATCGAGGCAACGCACTTGGACTACATCAGAGGCCTTTGTGTTGTTGCTACTAATATTTAGTGTTTTGCACGAAGGAGCAGATTGCGAACAGTTTCTTTTACAATTTCTTTTATGCAGGCGACCTTCTACCTTTCGCTTCTAAATGAAACTTTTGTTTGTTAAGTATGCATATGACATAGAATATTTGCTAAATGTGTCAATTAAAAATGCCAAAACCAATCACGGTGGTTGCGTTGAAGCGCGCTAGAGGGAATCAATGTAATGTTGAGGCAAATATAGCATTACCGATTTTAACTTTCTTACGACATCTTAATTGTACTTCATAAAAAGACCATATTATTGAACTCAAAGCTATGCGACCATCTCATGGCAGATAAAACCTATCAACCAAAATATAAAAAACGATACCATCTGAAAATTGCTATTCGAGTATACGTTACATAATTATTTATTGCAAATCAGTCGAATCAACCAGTTATCAACTGTGCTCTCCTTTTCCGAGAACGTGATTATCTAAGGACGAGTATGCATTCTAGAACATTCACACTTCTTGTTGAACCAAGTTCTCTACATTACAATCGTGAAAACTTGTGCTCTACAATGCAATCGCAAAGCAAATGGTACTCTATGGAAACCTGGATAACCACTGTCACCACAAGATGAAGCAAATTTAAGTCTGTATCAACACCAACCTCAAGAAGATCTGTAATATCCGATGACCAGATATGATCATCATCGATAACTTAGGGAGAAGAACACAGCAGCAGCCCGTTGAAGAAGACATTTTTCACGTTCACGCCGGAGACGTTGGCGATGGATAGGTCACATACTTTGCAAGCCTGCATTAATTACGACAAGGCTTATTTTACCTGGAACCCCCAAGGGAAGAGAAAGAGACGGACGCTAATAAACACCTGGCGCAGACCTGGAGGCAGATACCAAGCAGATGGCAAGACGTGGGGACAGCTGGAGAGATTCGCCCGGAAGCGAGATGCCTGATGTGCGGCCTATGTCCCTGACGGAATCACAGGCAAAGACGAGATGATTGAACCAACTTAACATTTGTATCGATACACAAAATATGAATCCTTAAATAAACGTATGAAAATGTCACTAGATTGATCATAACAAACTGTTATTTTTATCCAAAATAATTTTGTTTTAAACTAATCCGTTGAGATTTGTTATTCAATGAGTGCTTTTGCCAATACTTGATTTAAAATTGTATTTTGGGGGTTACATTAGGTTAATCCATATTAAAAAAAACTTTACCTCCTTCGATGTAAATTGAAAATATTTTTAATTTTAACTTTGATTTTATTGTTGTTACGAAATATCCACCACTAATTTGCCATGGTGTAAAATATATATGTATCCTTCAGCAGCTGAAGTTCAGCTCACCTGAGCGCGAGCAATTGTAGTGGGAAACCATCCGGCATCCGTCGTTGTGTTGTTAGTCGACCGTCATCGGTCGTCAACAATTTGCTTCAAACAACATCTCCCCGTAAACGGCTTGGTAGATATTCAAAAATGATCTTAGAATAACTCTTCTTCAAGGTTGTTTAAAATGTTTCCAATCCGATGTATATGTAGGTTACCTGACTGGAAAAAGATTAAACACATGGAAACTTTCAACGTAATCAACTTTGAAACCACAAAGCCAAGAGATTAAATATTTGGTATGTAAATCATATGGTGTTCTTCTACAAAGTTTCTTTTTTTTTCAAATAATGCTTCTCGGGTAAAAAATGGCCCGTCCTGTTGTTTAATTGTTTCCCTTATATTCATATAGTGTGTGCGTGTTGGCGGTTTAAAAAAAGCGCAAAAACGGCACGAAAGCACGACAAATATTATAATCGTCGTATCGGCGCGGTTATTTGTCGTTATGGCGTATCCGCATGTTGACGCCTTTAAGGAAAAAACGACATATGTCTTGTTTTTTCGTTTCGATGCGTTTATTTGTCGTTCTGCCATGTTTGTATTATGGCGCACTTCAAATTTTCCAACAGAAAGCATAAAATATTGAATATTTGTCAAATAAGAGCGTATATTTGTCGTTCTGGCATGTCCGCGTGAAAGCAACTGTCAAACCAGCCAATACACCATATAAAATCAGAGTAGCCAACACGCCACAAATTGGCACATAAACGAGAAATGTATGTGTCTTTTGGTCGTTCTGGCCGGTACACACGTGTCGCCTTGGCGCTTCTGATTTGTCGTTTTGACGTGTTGACGGTTCTTAAAGTTGCCAACACTCGGACATACCAAACTCACAGGTATCTGCATTTGACGTTTTAGCGGGCGTATGTGTCTTCCTGGCATGTGGTAGTGTTGGCGCTCTTGCTTTTTGGCCAAAAAAGATGCAAATCACAGAAATCATCATCAAATGAAAAAAATGACTAATCAATGTCCCAGCCAATGAATATTTTTTTAACCATTGGCATAGATACCAATGTATGCACTTTGTCAATATTTTAAATAATTATATTGGAAAATACACTTCAAAATTGAATGTTTCAAGACGTATTAAGTACTGCGCACGAATCATTTTCCGAATGTTCATTCTTGGTGTAAAATTATATTTAACAATACAGAAATACTAAAAACCTGAAAACCTGAGTAATAAATTGTATTCTAAATCAAGAAAATATGGACAATCGTTTAAATGAATAAATAAAGTAAACAAACTATAGTATGCAATACAAAATAACCGTTATTATTTTGAACTCTAGTTTTATTGACTAATAATAATAAAGATAATAATAATTATTATAATAATAATATATCACTAGATTACAGCTGGTGTACGGTAGCGAGGTACGTGTATGTCACTTGATTACAGCTGGTTCACGGAGGCGATGTACGTGTATGACACTTGATTACAGCTGGTTCACGGTAGCGAGGTACGTGTATGTCACTTGATTTCAGCTGGTTCACGGAGGCGAGGTACGTGTATGACACTTGATTACAGCTGGTTCACGGAGGCGAGGTACGTGTATGACACTTGATTACAGCTGGTTCACGGAGGCGAGGTACGTGTATGTCACTTGATTACAGCTGGTGTACGGTAGCGAGGTACGTGTATGTCACTTGATTACAGCTGGTTCACGGTAGCAAGGTACGTGTATGTCACTTGATTACAGCTTGTTCACTGTAGCGAGGTACGCGTATGTCACTTGATTACAGCTGGTTCACTGTTGCGAGGTACGTGTATGACACTAGATTACAGGTGGTTCACTGTTGCGAGGTACGCGTATGTCACTTGATTACAGCTGGTTCAGCTAGCGAGGTACGTGTATGTCACTTGATCACAGCTGGTTCACGGTAGCGAGGTACGTGTATGTCACTTGATTACAGCATGTTCACTGTAGCGAGGAACGTGTATGTCACTTGATTACAGCTTGTTCACGGTAGCGAGGTACGTGTATGTCACTTGATTACAGCATGTTCACTGTAGCGAGGTACGTGTTTGTCACTTGATTACAGCATGTTGACTGTAGCGAGGTACGTGCATGTCACTTGATAACAGCATGTCCACTGTAGCGAGGTACGTGTATGACACTTTATTACAGGTGGTTCACTGTAGCGAGGTACGTGTATGTCACTTGATTACAGCTGGTTCAGCTAGCGAGGTACATGTATGTCACTTGATTACAGCTGGTTCATTGTAGCGAGGTACGTGTATATCACTTGATTACATCATGTTCACTGTAGCGAGGTACGTGTATATCACTTGATTACAGCTGGTTCACGGTAGCGAGGTACGTGTATGTCATTTGATTACAGCATGTTCACTGTAGCGAGGTACGTGTATGTCACTTGATTACAGCATGTTCACTGTAGCGAGGTACGTGTATGACACTTGATTACAGCTGGTGTACGGTAGCGAGGTACGTGTATGTCACTTGATTACAGCTGGTTTACGGTAGCGAGGTACGTGTATGTCACTTGATAACAACTGGTTAACGGTAGCGAGGTACGTGTATGTCACTTGATTACAGCTGGTTCACTGTAGCGTTGTACGTGTATGTCACTTGATTACAGCTGGTTTACGGTAGCGATGTTCGTGTATGTCACTTGATTACAGCTGGTGTACGGTAGCGAGGTACGAGCATGTCACTTAATTACAGCTGGTTCAGGTAGCGAGGTACGTGTATGTCACTTGTTTACAGCAGGTTCACTGTAGCGAGGTACGTGTATGTCACTAGATTACAGCTGGTTCAGGTAGCGAGGTACGTGTATATCAATTGATTACAGCTGGTTCACGGAAGCGATGTTCGTGTATGTCACTTGATTACATGTAGTTATCCCCACGCTTTTAAAAGCGTGGGGATATTGTATTGATCTCTGCTTACTTTCATTTTTGATCGGCCACTATCTCCTCCTACACTTTTAGCACTAGAACCTTGAAACTTACACACATGGTAGCTATGAGCATATGTGCGACGGTGACGTTGACGGAATTTTGATCCGACCCCTGGGTCAAAAGTTATGGGTAAATAAATGGGTAAAATGGGTAAAAAAACTCATTTTACAAACAACATGCGACGCACATGATAATAACTTTTGACCCAAGAGTCAGATCAAAATTCCAAATAATGCACCGTCGCACATATGCTCATAGCTACCATGTGCGTAACTTTCACGGTTCTAGTGCTAATAGTGTAGGAGAAGATAGTGGAGAATGGGGGTTTGGGTGGGGCCGGGTCAGAGATTTTCAATCATTTTTTTAGGTAATTGTACATTAACTTCTTCATTTCTACACCGATTTACTTCAAATTGATATTGAACATCTCTTATGACAATACGGTCAATCTTAACTATGCATGGCCCCATTACCAACCCTGGGGCGCCCAGCTCACATAGACCACGCCCACCCAAAATTTTGTTTTAACATAACTATTTCATTTATTCACCAATTGACTNTCTTATGACAACACGGTCTATCTCGACCATACATGTCCACATTTCCAACCCGGGGCCCCACCAACCTAGGCCTTGCCCACCCAAAATTTCCTTTTAATATAACATCTATACGGCGTGGGGATGCGCGTCGGCCTCTGCCGCGCAAGCTCTAGTTCATGATTGCGAGGTACATGATTAAGGGTGTCTCACGGTAGCGAGGTAAGTGTATGTCATTTGATTACATCTGGTTCACGGCAACGAGGTACGTGTTTGTCGCTTGATTACAGATAGCTCACGGTAGCGAGGTACTGTATGTTATTTGATTACATCTGGTTCACGGCAACGAGGTACGTGTTTGTCACTTGATTACAGATAGCTCACGGTAGCGAGGTACGTGTATGTTATTTGATTACATCTGGTTCACGGCAACGAGGTACGTGTATGTTATTTGATTACATCTGGTTCACGGCAACGAGGTACTGTATGTTATTTGATTTCATCTGAATCACGGCAACGAGGTATATGTTTGTCACTTGATTACAGATAGCTCACGGTAGCGAGGTACGTGTATGTAATTTGATTAAATCTGGTTCACGGCAACGATGTACGTGTATGTCACTTGATGACAGATAGCTTACGGTAGCGAGGTACGCGTATATCACTTGATTACAGATAGCTCACGGTAGCGATGTACGTGTATGTTATTTTATTACATCTGGTTCACGGCAACGAGGTACAAGTTTGTCGCTTGATTACAGATAGCTTACGGTAGCGAGGTACTTGTTTGCCACTTGATTACATATAGCTTATGGTAGTTCACGGTAGCGAGGTACGTGTATGTTATTTGATTACAACTGGTTCACGGCAACGAGGTACGTGTATATCACTTAATTACAGATAGCTTACGGTAGCGAGGTACGTGTATATCACTTGATTACAGATAGTTCACGGTAGCGAGGTACGTGTATGTTATTTGATTACATCTGTTTCACGGCAACGAGGCACGTGTTTGTCACTTGATTACAGATAGCTCACGGTAGCGAGGTACGTGTATGTTATTTGATTACATCTGGTTCACGGCAACGAGGTACGTGTATATAACTTGATTACAGATAGCTTACGGTAGCGAGGTACGTGTTTATCACTTGATTACAGATAGCTTACGGTAGCGAGGTACGTGTATGTTATTTGATTACATCTGGTCCACGGCAACGAGGTACGTGTTTGTCAGTTGATTACAGATAGCTTACGGTAACGAGGTACGTGTATGTCATTTGATTACAGATAGCTCACGGCAACGAGGTACGTGGTTGTCACTTGATTACACATAATATACGGTAGCGAGGTACGTGTATGTTATTTGATTACATGTAGTTCACGGCAACGAGTTACGTGTATGTCACTTGATTACAGGTAGCTCATGGTAGCGAGCAACGTGTATGTCGTATTATTGCATCTGGTTCACGGCAACGAGGTACGTGTATGTCACTTGATTACCGATAGCTCACGGTAGTGAGGTACGTGTATGTCACTTGATTACATCTGGTTCACGGCAACGGGGTACGTGTATGTGACTTGATAACAGATAGCTCACGGTAGCGAGGTAAGTGTATGTCATTTGATAACATCTGGTTCACGGCAACGAGGTACGTGTATGTCACTGATTACAGAGAGCTCACGGTAGCGAGGTACGTGTATGTTATTTGATTACCGATAGCTCACGGCAAAGAGGTACGTGTATGTCACTTGATTACAGAGAGCTCAAGGTAGCGAGGTACGTGTATGTCACTTGACTACAGATAGCTCACGGCAACGAGGTACGTGTATGTCACTTGATTAAAGATAGCTCATGGTAGCGAGGTCCGTGTATGTCACTTGATTACATCTGGTTCACGGCAACGAGGTACGCGTATGTCACTTAATTACAGATAGCTCAGGGCAACGAGGTACGTGTATGTCACTTGATTACATCTGTTTACGGCAACGAGGTTCGTGTATGTCACTTGATTACATCTGGTTCACGGCAACGAGGTACGTGTATGTCACTTGATTATAGATAGCTAACGGTAGCGAGGTACGTGTATGTCACTTGATTAGATCTGGTTCACGGCAACGAGGTACGTGTTTGTCACTTGATAACAGATAGCTCGAGGTAGCGAGGTACGTGTATGTCACTTTATTACAGATAGCTCATGGTAGCGAGGTCCGTGTAAGTCACTTGATTACAGATAGTTCACGGTAACGAGGTACGTGTATGTCAGTTGATTAAAGAAAGCTCACGGTGGCGAGGTACGTTTATGTCATTTGATTACATCTGGCTCTGGTTCACGGCAACGAGGTACGTGTATGTCACTTGATTTAAGATAGCTAAAGGTAGCGAGTTACGTGTATGTCACTTGATTAGATCTGGTTCACGGCAACGAGGTACGTGTTTGTCACTTGATTACAGATAGCTCAAGGTAGCGAGGTACGTATATGTCACTTGATTACAGATAGCTCATGGTAGCGGGGTCCGTGTATGTCACTTGATTACAGATGGTTCACGGTAACGAGGTACGTGTATGTCACTTGATGAAAGAAAGCTCATGGTGGCGAGGTACGTTTATGTCATTTGATTACATCTGGTTCACGGCAACGAGGTACGTGTTTGTCACTTGATTACAGATAGCTTACTGTAGCGAGATACGTGTATGTTATTTGGTTACATCTGGTGCACGGCAACGAGGTACGTGTATGTCACTTGATTACATCTGGTTCACGGCAACGAGGTACGTGTATGTTATTTGATTACAGATATCTCACGGTAGCGAGGTACGTGTATATCACTTGATTACAGATAGCTCATGGTAGCGAGGTCCGTGAATGTCACTTGATTACATCTGGTTCACGGCAACGAGGTACGCGTATGTCACTTGATTACAGATAGCTCACGGTAGCGAGGTATGTGTATGGTATTTGATAACATCTGGTTCACGACAACGAGGTACGTGTATGTCACTTGATTACAGATAGCTCACGGCAACGAGGTACGTGTATGTCACTTGATTACAG
>VMBQ01005782.1:33903-46867 GCA_007657795.1 Dreissena rostriformis
ATATGTGGCGTGTTCTGAGAAAACTGGGCAAAATGCTTGTGCGTAAAGTGTCATCCCAGATTAGCCTGTGCAGTCCGCACAGGCTAATCAGGGACGACACTTTCCGCCTAAATTGGATTTTTGCTAAGAAGAGACTTCATTCAAACGAAAAATGTCATAAAAGCGGAAAGTGTCGTCCCTGATTAGCCTGTGCGGACTGCACAGGCTAATCTGGGATGACAATTTCTGCACAAGCATTATGCCCAGTTTTCTCACAACGCGACTCATATACTTGCAACGCTGACCCGTTGTATGCTTCAATCATAGTTAAATTCACGTACGTAAAGTTTATACGTAAAGTTTATAAACGCAAATGACTGAAATTATTTTTTGTGGGTCAGTTTTTCCACACATATTTCCAGATTGCAAACAAATACATATACAAAATGAAAAATAACACAATAAAGTAATGCACGCAGAGCTGAAAACAAAAACTTATGCAATACATCTAAGTATATCTATATAATAAAATAACTTTAATATTCATATGTAATAAACACTTTAACATTATACACAAACTTTGAAGCTACTGCATATGGTTTTGCTACTTAATTGTTTTCTTTTGTTTATTAATATTCTACAAAACCATCTGCGTGTAAATTTCCTGTATATAATTTACTCTTAGGTTGAAAATATAACTTTTGTTAATATAAATGAGTTACAGGCAAGAATATATCTTAATTGGAGATAACATAACAACAGTACAAGAACAGAGGTGATCAACAGACTTTGTAGGTTAACTTAAGTAATGTAAAGTGAAGTGAAGGCTTCACTTTTTAAACTACAGAAATTTTTACTTCATTGAATCAAGTAAATACTTAAGTATAATACAATTGCATATAATGTTGTGTTGGAAAAACTTTTTTAAAATATCATAAATATAGAACAAAACATTTTCCAGTGTGTATATACAAAACAAGTATGTATAAATTGTATAAAATTAATGAACAAGGCATATAGAAACAATAATATGTACATATAATTATATTTTATGACACATATGTCCTACATTCAATTGTATTTAAGTTACAGTACAATATGAATAGTTTTATAAAAAGTTGTAAAGGAAATAACTACACAAATCATCAAATTTAAATTCTAAGTTTGTGAGACAATAGCATTAACCAATTCCCATTCACTGTCAAAGGATTCTTAATTATTTTTTGAAATTGATATTTTTCTCAAGTTATCATAGTCATACTTTGTGTATTTATGGCTCCTGTTATGCTTGGAATGCATTTATTCATTTCACACTTGTATAAGTAAGGCTTAATAAACAAAATAACATTATACATATAACAGCTATCTTTCAAAATAATAATAATTGTTTTACCGTTGATGTGCACATGGATTGCATTTGAGTTAGTTCTGTGCCCACTACAGAGCTGAAAGGAAGGTAAGCGATAAACACCGAGTGTCTAGGTGAGAAGCGCTTGTATTAACCACTGCGCTAACCGGACAGCTCAGCTAACATGCAAACCTTAAACGGACCTTTGTAAGTACATAAGAGGCATACTCCTGCTAAAAAGTTGGTCACCAATATAGGTCTATTACAGTGAATTACAATATGAACTTGAACACATATCTAAAGTTTTATTTAAATATCTAAAGTAGAAATAGACATATGTATTTGGTTGCACGCAAACATTTTAAATAATTGTCTTCGTACAAAAACACAATTGTTAAGTTTGATTTTACCTAACCAATTTTGTACGTAAAAAGCGGCATAATTCTACTTAATTGCAGGTCAGAGTTGGAACGTAGTCAGTGACTTTGTACAATTACCCCGAACACGTGTTAGAGAGATGGGTGCTACATTCAACATGTCGTCTCTTGATGGTGGAAATGTGTACACAGATATTGCAAAATCAACCTATATAATTATGGTAAAGATATGGCTGAAACAGGAAATTTCGAAAAGACATACAGATGGACAGACGTGCAGACGTACAGAAGGGTAGTGCGACTGCTATCTGCTGCCTTCTTCGAAAGGGGCCATAAAAAAAAATCAAACCGTGATTACCAATAACACACAAATGACACACATAATGAAAACTATAATGAATTACATTGTAGATAAAGGTGAGTTACTGCGTAAATCATTTACTTTTAGTATTAATAAGAGTGTTGTCACATGTAACAAAAGCATACCAGTGTTTTTTTATGGCAATTTCGGGGCCGATATTCAGCCCCATTCCCCTCAAGAAAGAATAAATATTTTTCCTCGATTTTGTATAAAAAAAATCCTGATATGATTTTGAATTATATTTAAGAGTTTTATTAAATTAGTTATTCCCAAATCAGTGGACTGTTCATGTGAATTGCATTTTTTTCCCACAATGGCCAGGAAAACCTGATGTTATCTATATTGGGTCAATATTTGTTGATAAAAAAATCCAATTTGGTCGATTTTATTGATACAAAACGATCAAATTTGCCATTTTATCGATTTAAAAAAAAACAATTAGACTCAAAATGGCTAGGAAAACTGAGACTGTGCATGAAGACTGAACTGTCTGAAATTAATGTTGAAAAGATCATTGATATATATTTAAGAAAAGGGACAGAGACATTCAGCTGTGAATATTACATTCATACAAACATGTGTATTCATATAATAAATATCATGACATATAAAAGTGTGAATTTTTAGTTTTCCCCTTTCCCTTAAAAACGACGCGTTTTGCCCCTTTGGACGGGCCCCGCCACCATTCCCCTATAGGTGAAAAAAACACTGCATACTGTATTACTAAAGTGGAAACAAGGTTCTTCAAGTGTCATCAAGATTGAGTACTAATTATGGCCTCTAGATTGGGAAAAAGGGTTTTCTAAGATTTTACCTAATGACCTTATTTTGGGGTGCATGTGAACAAAATTCGAAAAACTATAAATTGCGAAGACAAACATTCTGAACAGGTTTCATCAAGATTTGATGTGGCCTATCCAGTGGTAACGAGCTAAAAGTTTACGACGCACAATGCCTGCCACATATTGGTTCATTACGAGCTCAGGTCAGCTAAAATTTTGGTTAATTATTTCTAACTTAAATGAGCAAGTTTTTCTTACAAAAAATCCTGGACTGCATAAGCAGTAGTAGGAGCAAATGATAACATCCACGTTATCCATGTGACGCAGTTTCTTGTACACCAGTCATATGAACAAGATCCATGTAGACAAGTGCGAGACCATTCTTCATGTCGAAGACTTTTATGTCCAAACAATTGTCGTTCAACTGAAACATACATGTTGATACCATATTAGGTATAGTGTATTAAAACATATTAATACATAAAGAAACTTTCAGACATTGGTTTGGAAACCAATATTACACGTCAAGTTGAAAGTACGTACTTATTCAACGCATACTAGGTATGTTTTGTCATAATTATTGAAATCTTTATTTTTTTTTCATTCATTTGTTTTAAATTTTACTATGTGCAAAATAAGAATTAAGAAAACAAACAAAAACAAACAAAAAATATAATTAAAAACATCTCTCATATATAAAACAACAGGGGATCCACCGAACGAAAGCGCTCGTGTTTTGTGCTGTTTGCATATATTCTTTAAACAATTCAGGAGCCAATTTTCGTACCATAAGGTTGGTTTCAATTTATTTAATATTTTCTAAATTTTCAAAAAGCACGCTCTAGAATCCCCTTGACATTGATCATACCGTTATCTTCACCCAATCTTGATATTAAGTATATGCATAAGCAGTTTCCTTACAAAAGTTAATTAGTGTTTCAGATATGAAGAAGAACTGTTTTATATATAAAATAACAGCGATATTGACCTCAACAGCTCAATACGCTTTCATAAGCAAGGACTTGATGTAAGGTTTCGATGTATGTTGTGTGATTGAAATTGCTCAATTTAATGGAACCATTTATTTAGTATCGGTCATATTCACCTACCCATTCCACAAGCATTTCCAAGCTTGGTCTTCATATAAGAATATCTATGTATAAAGTTTAATAACAATAACAAAATATAATTTCTTTGAGGCTTTTTTTTAAGGAAAGCATTTTTCAATATCCATTTATGATGAACTTCAAATCAGATTATCCATAAGCAAACCAAAAACAATGTCCTGAAAACAGTTGTTTATGTTTGTATGTACATGATAATAACTCAAGTTATTCACTTTAAAATAGGTAAACTGGATCTTGAGTTCATCGATCCCGTGTGCAACCCAATGATGTGCTGGAATTATACTTTAATTGATAAAGTTTTAAATCAAGAATTCAATATTCTACAACCATTTCTTAATAAAGTAACATACACATTCACTTCAAAAATCCCATGTGTAACCACAAGTGTAGTTATAAATCTTATATCTTTTTTTACATTGTACTTCTACCCTCATTACGATTCTTATCGATAATGAAAATGTCAAGGGAATTTACTTGAATACCGCTTTTATCTGGAGCTCTGATTATGCAGTCCCAATCAATGTCTGGATATCAGCTACTGTTATATGATGTGTAATGAAATTCAATTATAGAATTATATAAAGGAAATCATTAAGCTAGTTTTATTTACAGTGACCTTAAACCATACCATCACATACACAATTCCAAATAAGGTTTCGAAAATACTGTAAATAAAGTGTCATCAAATGAACCTCGATTTGCTATCGAAAAATAAAGTAAATTTAGAACAATTTTCATTTTTTATCTTTAGCTTATCTTCAAAATTTTCCAGTCTCAAATTTATTTTAAACATGCCCTAATTTTCCGACAAGAACAATAGCTTTAAGAAAAATTCAAAACATAGCCCCGCAAACGTCCCGGGCGAAAAAAAAATATCTAAGGTTTAACAAGCTTCTATTTCTTTTGAATTTTGATTAGTCAAATGATATTGTGGTTACAAAATCCTTCACTTTTTTCCATCAGTAATGAATAGGCCTCTGACTGAATGACTGGTTATCGCGACACATCACCGGGTAATTTACGGAATATAATCTACAGTATTTTTTAACCGGAAGTGATAAGAGCCGATACCAGGAAGTTGTACAAAACTATATTGTGAAGTCATATATCCTTTATGTGAAGTTGCAATAAACTGTGTGTTTTCTATGAATGCATTATATGCAGTTTTACATGGGATAAAATTATAAGTAAAATAAACAATTATTTATATATTTGCATAATAGAAATGGATTTTACTTCCAATCTTTATGTTTTTTTGGATTATACAAAATCATAAAATAAATGAAACTCTTTCCATAAGTGCATAAGCATAGCTTAAAAATACGGTCAAACTGATAAACAATACCATCACTGTTAATTAAAAGAGTCATGGCAAGTGCTTATTATGTTAAAAATATACACAAAAATTACACCTCTGGCACTTTGTGTTTTAAAGAAGATTGTAAAATTAGTTTGCTTTCGACGTCTAGATAATGTGGCCACTGTTGGCTGGTCAGATGATCGATGTTCATCTGCATTAAAAGTAAATACATGTACCAAGTTTAAGGTTTGGGGCCATTCAATTAGTTAACTTCCAGTGATTTGCAATTACCGTGCCAAGACATGGTCCAATTGTTTATTTGTTGTGTTGTGTTGGTGTTTTGGCAATCAGTTATTTGCAGTTATTTAACCTTGTCAAATTGTCTTGTTTGGTGTAAATCCAAGGGACAACAACGATTTACCTGATTTGTTTGGTGTATTATCATGTCCAAACCAGAGACAAACTGTTTCAACGACTTGTTTCTTTCCGGTCCTTCCGATTGTGTCAATTTCTCTTTGTAATCTTCAAGATCTTTTTTACCCATCGGTTTCTGCAACATATAATTAAGAATATGAATGGATGATTTTAGAATACGTAAACGCATTGTGACAACAATTATTTTAAAATAACGAATATTGGTTAATGAACTGTAATAAAGGAAAGCAAACCTTTGGGTTGCATTTTTTATCTTCAGCGAGAAGATACTCAGCATCTTGAAAAAATCTGCCAACAGGTTTGCCTTGTTCAATGTTGAAGAGAGGACGGGCAGTACATCGTAAAAGGCGCTTTGAAATCCAGTATAATAATATCTGTTCCTTTGAGCACATTTCTTTTTTATGTTTGGCTTTTGGTCCGGTGTCAATTTCAAATACCATTAATTTGGCAATCCCATCTAAGATGTCTTTTCGGTTTTCATCTTGATATTTGGCATGCTCTGCAAAATATGACAGAATAGATAATCACGTTTATGTGTAAGTAATACGACTTGATAAATGCAATTGGATAAATGCAGTGCCTAAAAAATATTATGTTGCCTAAACACGTTAACATTAACTTATATTTCATGTTGCACTCACACCTAAAAAAAACTAGGTACATGTACACAAAACAGGTTATAATGGCCGTTATGCACAAACCTGAGTTTACGGAAAACTAAGTATTGAAAATTAACCTGGTGATTAAGTTTTTTTTTACCAAATTGACCCAGATTTAAACATGGCATTGATCATCTCAAGATAAACTTTTTCTCAACGCTTAATTAAGATTCAGAAATAAAGTTTGTTCCTAAAGTGGTTACATGATTTTTATAAAATTTGACCAGCTGACCTTGTTTTAGGATGCATGTGACACAGATTCAAACTCACAGATTCAACTAGATATTGTCAAAATGCACATTCTGACCAAGTTTCATCAAGAGTGAGCCATAAATGTGGCCTTTATGGTGCTAACAAAGTTCTTTATTTATCAGATTTGACCTGGTGACCTAGTTTTTGGACGCATGTGATCAACATTCTAACTTGGCTTAGATATTGACAAGATTAGCATTATGACCAAGTGTCATCAATATTGAGTCACGAAAATGTACATGGGACCTCTAGAGTGGTAACAAACACATTTTGTTCTAAGATACGACATGGTGACCTAGTTTTAAGAGGACGGGATCCAGATTCATACTCGACCCTAGATATTGTCAAGATTTATATTCTTACCAAATTCAATCAAGATTGAGTCGTAAATATGGCCTCAAAAAGGGTCACTAAGATTTGACCTAGTGACCTAATTATAGGTGTACGCGACTCAGATTCAAACTGAGACTTGATATTGTCAAAATAAACATAGTGATCAAGTTTCTTAAAGATTGGATCAAAATGTGCAGCCCAAAAAGATTGCTTACAGTTAACAACACGCGACGCAAGTCTGACGACACACAACACCGGACAAAGACTGACAACAATACCTAACCTAGAGCACGTTCTGCTCAGGTTAGCTATAAATTACATAGTTAATATAGTGCGTTTTTCTCAACTGGTTATATTTCATTTACTTCCAGAATGGTGGAATGGTTAAAATGCATGTTAACTTGCTTGAATCGTGTGTTTCTCTTTGTTCACTTTATTGGTTGAAAAGTCAGTGAACTTGGGATGGGAACAAATAGTCGGATCCGAAATTCCGAATCGAACATTCGAAATTACTTATAGGAAATTATAAATAGTTTGCATAAAACAGAAATTGGTACGATCTTAGTCAAATCGCATTAAACAGAACAGAGCAGAACTTTATTTACATCTCAGGCATACAGGTATGCAGTAAGAGGAACAATATATCAATAATACAATTTTTCAATAGACATGTGCTTTGCGGTTAACAGCCTACAGTCAAAGTATAAGTCCATAATTTTGATAACAGCTGTCATAAATGATAATTGGCATATTGTCGACTTGCGTACCACCGAGATGCAGATTGTCCCATTCAAGCCCAATCACAATCAAGGAATGTAATCCCTTAATTGACTGTTATGACAACACCCGCAAGCCAAGTGTCAAATTTGTTAAGTGATCACATTTATCTGCAGTTGCTAATTTGATTTCAAACTTTCATCCTACTTTCATGTCAAATTTCACATTAAAATGTTATGTTTAGGCCAGAAAAATGACGTGCATGTATAAACTATTAAGAAACTTTTTTTTCGGAAATAAAAACGATTTTTATATACACTTCATCAATACAATATTATTGTTTTGGAATAATAATCCCTTTATTACCCATCTTCAAAATGCTTAGACATTTGTGTGATGAACAATATTACTATTTTTCGGACGTTCTAAAGTTTGGCCATTGGATCATTTGAATATTGGAATATATTTTAATATGGGAAAAAAAATTGAATATAAATTCAGGATACTTACTTATCCATGAATTAAACGCATTAAACAGTAACATCATCATCTTTAATATAACATTTATATGTATGTGGTTTTTGTAAAAAAAAAAATGTGCATTAACATCATAAGCGGTAAGTAAATGGTATAACACTCACTTAGAACTTCGGCAGCTAAATGTCTTTTCAGTTCTTCAAATTCTTTGAAGTCTTTTGGAAACACCGATATTTTCTCTTGTTTGGGTATTCCAGGCCACTCGAAAGTAAACTGTATCTCCACTTTAAAGTTGTAGTTATATGCTAATATTGTATTGCTCGTGTCCATGTTTTGCATATTTGTGTGTGGTTCTTCATATGCATAGTCATCTTTTTTCAAATGTTTATATGAAACATGTACCTTCAAACAACGGAGTAAATCCATAAGAGTAATAAAACCCTCCTCGAGATCATTGAGGTTGCTCATACAGTTGCATCCATCGTACTTGCATTTTCCTCCATTAGCAGTTGATGTAAATACCTGTATAATATACTGTATGAAATCACTTCCGTCCTTACTCGCAACTGCTTCATCACATTCCGCGGTAGCATTCAATTGAATCATCTTTAAAGAAGTGTCTACATCAAGTTTCTTCGCATGACAACAGTCCAAAATAGCTATCAGCTTTTCGAAGGATGGGAATCCTGCTTTCAAAGCGTTTACTTTCTTGCTAAGTTCGTCAATTGTATAATTCTCTTTTTCTCCAACTTGAAGACCGCTGTCTGGCGTGTTGTGTCCCGAATAAACAAAAAGCAGAGTCTTGATATCCTTTTTGCACAGCTCTGCAAACGCTGCATTTATCTCCTCTTTGAAGGATTGACTTCCCAGAATAACTATCACATTTTCTAAACTGTAAACAGACAAGGTAAGTGTATGTGATACTCCGAAGTATAACTTCATTTGCATATAGGTCTGATGTGAATCTCCGGGCGAGCCGTAACCTTCACGTGCCCAAATATGATCTCAGGGACAATGGAGATCTAAATAGCATATGTATTAATGTCATAAAGAAATTGAAGAAAATCAATCACCCAAGTGACAACTAATGCATCCAAAATCATGTTCGCGTATAGACATGAAATATTAAAATTGTTTCGTGATTTTTTAGTTTTATCACATGACTCGAACCCAAAACTGAATTTGATTTAATCGCGTCGATATTTCGTCATGTTTAACCTCATAAGTAATTGAAGCCCCATTTCCCACCCGATGTAAGTTGATAAACAAACTTGCAGCAGATAAACCAAAGCACAGACAGAATTGCGGAAGAAAATAATCTAGCATCACTATTTATTGACTGAAATATACAGGGCGAGTTTTAACAAATAAAATAGCGGTCATTATAAAATGACAGTTTGTAGTTAAAAGGAAACGACTCGTGATGGTAAAACAGTTGGGAAAAAGTAAAAAAGCACACTTAACATTTCAATACTTTAAGCAATAAACGTTTTGATCTTTTATATTTGGAAATAGGAGATGTGTTTGTCAGAAACACAATGCGCCGCTTTGAAAAAAATAAAATACCTTTGACCTTGAAGGATGACCTTGACCTTTCACCACTCAAAATGTGCAGCTCCATGAAATACACATGCATTTAACATTTTTTTTTACCTTTGACCTTGAAGGATGACCTTGACCTTTCACCACTCAAAATGTGCAGCTTCATGAGATACACATGCATGCCAAATATCAAGTTGCTATCTTCAATATTGCAAAAGTTATGACCAACGTTAAAGTTTTCGGACGGACACACAGACTGACAGACGGACGGACGGACTGACAGTTCAACTGCTATATGCCACCCTACCGGAGGCATACAAAATGAAGGAAGTCTCTTATGCTTCAGCCATTCTACTCTGTATATCTCTTTAAATTTATGTTTTTTACATGCACCAAACTAACTTTTCAGTGCTATTTTCGTGAACTCATATAATATAAAATGGGTGAAACCTTCTTCTAGGATCGATAACATGCAGACCTTTTTTCAAAGATCGATGGATACATAGCAAACTAATATGAAGTATTTATTAAAGAATTTTGACAAAACTTCAACAAAGGTAAAAACATAGTGAAACAAATTGTATTGAACAAAATATTGCAACATTTATATTAATTTTTTTTATTAAGAATGGCAACAAATATTTGTATGTTCGGATATTCAAATTATAAAAATTTAAAGTATTAAAATATTGTTTTGCTATTCAAATACCTATTTTTGTATCTATTGATATATGTATATAGGTCTATGCGGTACATACATACATGTATCAACTTTAAGTCTTTAATTACCAACAATATATGCCGCCTAGGGATCTCAAGTACACAGGATGAATATTAAAATCACCCTCTCACCCTACTGTTGTGTTTACATGTTGACAGTTTTCTGTAACTGATAATCCCACAGACGAAAGTGTCAATCGTTGTCGATTATCAAGCGCATAATGTACATTTAAGTTGAAATTAAACATGTGTTGGTGACTATCATTAATCATTTTCGAACCTTTGAAAATGTCAACAAATAAACGACTGCTCATTGCATTCTTGTTATAACTGCAAGGCTGCATTTTTCTAAGCGAGTAACGTAAGATTTTGAACATAACAGCCATATGGATAAAATCCATGATGAGGCAGGTCTGCGTGTAGGTCAATTTTTAGTTGTTAGCTTGCGAACGACTAAGGTTACGAGACCACGAATTCCGATTTAGAGTGCCTTAGCTATTATAAACCAACGAACCTGTAAGCATACGCGCAAAAAAGAGTTGCGGCGCGGTTTCAGTTCTTGAACTATATCCATTTACAAATTGACATATAATATGAATATCGTGTTAAATGGAATAGTTTTGAACGGATCTTATATAGTAAAAGTAAAAAAACAACAACATTGTTTAACTATACTCGTCGCGGAAGAGTATTCGTATGAATGAATAAATAGTCCACTATGTGCTGACGTAGCACATAGTAAAATTTCATTGGTTGATTATAAATAGAACTGTGGCTGGGAACGAGATTTTGACCCATTTGGCGCTGACCTGGTTTCCGAGTAAACGACTTTATAAATTGACTACCGTTTGGCGTACATTGTCAACCCACTTTTTGCGATAAATAATAGCTTTAGTTTTAAGTATAACTTAAACCAAAATGATTAAGCATTGCAGTAGAACGATAATTGTCCGTATTTTGTTTTGATTTTTTATGGTGTAAATTGACCTCAGCTAGTGTTAGCCTACAATGAATACAGTAGGGTATAGTTCGGCAATTTATTAATTTTTTGATGGTATGGTTTTCTTCTTTTTTGAGTTTGTTTGGCTTCAACATATTGCAAATTTTGTCTGAGGTGATGGATTTGTATGTAAAATAATCTATTCCATCAGTCATGGTGTGTGTATGGGCCGTTTTGGCTGTCCTAATGAAGACTTTGACGATATTTCTTTGTGAGTTTTACTCCGAAAGTTGTCCAAAGCTAAAGCACTTGTCAATTTATCATTTTTTGTTGAACTTTTCTTTAACGACAAAAATAACATTTCGTCGAAACGTCAAGTGCATTGATTCCTCTGGAAGTATTCTAATTTCACTTTATGTACATTAACATGATTCTCTTACAGTTGATCAGTTGACAGCAGACAAACTGTGAACTGAATAGGGTTGTACAAATTATAAACAAATTTCCTTGACAAATCTTTATCATGCAATCTCACAATTGCATGCTCACAATCACAATTTATAATAACAACACAATGAATGTGTCAGCAATTTGATGAATTCTATTTTATGATGTTCATGATATTAAATTTTTATGTTTCACTTATCAGAATATCTAGTTGTGGATATCCTTATACATGTAAATGGTTGTGTACAAGATGATAATTCAAGTCGAAAATATTTAAATTGTTGTCTTGAGCTGCAATTTGTTGTTCTTGTACATTTTGGATCACACGAAGCGCTAAAATCCGCAGTCCCAAAAGAGTTTTATCAAACAAAAAAAAGTATCTAATTTCCCAAAAACTATGTTCAAAATTATTTGCCGAGGAGCACTTCTTGTCATAAATAATGTATTGTGGTTATCCAAATTAAATTTCATACATACCGGTATTTATCATATCTTTTCAGCAATAATGGACAACATTGGTGGTCCAGAGAGGGTTCATAACTTTTTATCAAGAATGTATATTCCTACCTGTACCATAAGTAACCCCAACATGAAGAATTTGGAGATACATACTTGAAGAACCATTCCAAAATTATCAATAATCTCCTCAGCAGACGCCGTCAAACAGGCTTATCAGATGGTAATAAAGTAGGTATTTCAATGATTTATGTTTATGTAGAACTTTTGTTTTGCGTAATGAATAATATGGTAAACAAGATGTGTTTGTGAAACACTATGTCCCCTATTGCGATTTTGACTCATATATTTGACCTTTGACCTTGAAGGATGGCCTTGACATTGACCTTACACCACTCAAAATGTGCAGCTCCATGAGATACACATGCATGCCAAATACCAAGTTGCTATGTTGAATATTGCAGAATTTATGGCCAAAATGAGCGATTTTGACCCATATAATTGACCTTTGACCTTGAAGGATGACCTTGACCTTGACCTTTCAGCACTCAAAATGTGCAGCTCCATGAGATACACATGCTTGCCAAATATCAAGTTTCTATGTTGAATATTGCAAAAGTTATAGCAAATGTTAACCAACCAACAGACCAACCAACCAACAGACAGGGCAAAAACAATATGTCCCCCAGTATATACTGGTGGACATAAAAAT
>VMBQ01005782.1:46875-60004 GCA_007657795.1 Dreissena rostriformis
AAGCAGGAACTTAAAATTTTCAAGGTTACCGTAAACAAAATAATTATTCAAAGATTTATGTTCCAACTGCCTTTTTAAAAAAAATGTGTGAAAAAAGACTTGTGACTAAAGATTGTAATTTTTCTGGTTTTCTGAGGGATGATGACATCACTTGTGTGTCTATATTTTCTTTTCTTCTTCTTCATATATTGTACAAGATCCCGTTCTGGGGCATTGGCGTACAAGAAAAACGGTTTAAAAATCGTTAAAGTCAATTTGTAAGCAATCGTAATAAATTAGCTTTGGGAAAAAATTAGTATTTTCATGAATGATGAGCCTAATATAGTTTGGCTCTTGTATATTTTTTCCAATGTTCACATTTCTCTCGAAACTTGTTTCTTCATAACATTAGGGCCATTTTATCGGCAGTAAGACGATCAGTGGTAGAAGAAGTAAACGTTAAGAATGAAAGGAAATAATAGCAGTACAGTCATACAAGTGTGCAATTTTAATGATCATTTCTTTATTGATCAATGCATGTTCCTTTATGAAAGCTTTTTCAATAAATAGATAAAGTGTAATAGATAATTTCATAGTTTGCTTGTTTTTTATTATGCCCCCTTCTTCGAAGAAGAGGGGGTATATTGTTTTTGGCCTGTCTGTCATTCTGGCTGTCCCAAAACTTTAACCAAAAACTTTAACCTTGGTTAAAGTTTGGTCATAACTTTTGCAATATTTTCAAGATAGCAACTTGATAATTTGCATGCATGTGTATCTCATGGAGCTGCACATTTTGAGTGGTGAAAGGTCAAGGTCATCCTTCAAGGTCAAAGGTCAAAAAACAAAATCCAAGGGAAGTAATAAGCTTTAAAGGGAGATAATTTCTAAACCTGCCAAATGATAAATAGAAATTTTATTTCAAAGCGGCGCAGTAGGGGGCATTGTGTTTCTGACAAACACATCTCTTGTTTACCCTAAAAATACATTTTTGATCCAACTGATTAAAAACAGTTGTGTAACTTCCTGTCTGTTAAGATTCCCTCCCTTTCAGTTGCAATATAGTTGTATATGACTGTACTATAAACTGAGTTTCATCTTTTTAATCACAAGTGTGTGAATCCTGTATAAAATTAGGAGAGATTGTCATTGTCATTTTCCTTGCATGATGTTTTTGCAAAATCTCACCC
This sequence comes from Dreissena rostriformis, assembly GCA_007657795.1. Lineage (NCBI taxonomy): Eukaryota > Metazoa > Mollusca > Bivalvia > Myida > Dreissenidae > Dreissena > Dreissena rostriformis. The sequence goes on from VMBQ01005782.1 coordinate 48,042, forward strand.
TTGTAGAAGCAAAATCTCACCACTGTAGACAATTACAGTTAAATGTGTTTGTATTTTTCGTGGCCGTTCGATTGGCCTACTTTGAAACTTAATTTCCTGTGCCTGTATACTGTGACTTATTCAAAAAGCGAACAACTGCAGTGCCTTCAGCGCTTTGATTTTACTTGTAAAGCCTATCTTTATGCATGTTATTCATGCTTTGAATAGATAGTGCTGTATATTAATGTATATTGATGCACGTTTTCTTAATATGATTTTAGAAGCTTGGTACATAATAATGTATTATAAAGTTTCTGATCTTGTTCACATATATCAAATACAGGACAATCGAATAATCAAATTTTCGAAAACTTGAATAACTGAATATTATTATACCAATTTTGCAATTCAAATCATCCATACATTATATGAATCTTGTTTTCTTTTCAGAAACAGAACGTTAAAGGACAGTGGAACAAGAGGGCCAACGACCATAAGGCGCTCACCTCAAATCCAAAACAAATCTTCTGAACAGGTAGTGTTCACAAGTTTTTTAATTGCCCCCAACACCGGGCAGCCATGTTTTAGCATAAACCTTTTTCAAACTTATTCCAGATATCATAACAAAACATTTTTATAATGTTCTTGGCAAGTTTCATGCTGACTGGGTTACAAATGTGATTTCCAGATTGTTAAAAGAATTTTAACGAATATGGAAAACTGTTCAGACTCATGGTGGTCTGGTTTTTCAATGGACTGGAATAATATTATAACTAAGTTATAAAGGCCAAGTTTCATTAAGATTGGGCAATACATGTGGCCTGAAGAGTGTTCAAAATCTTTTTCTTTAATTCGACCTAGTGACCTAGTTGCATACATCATTTGATCCCGCTACGAACTCGGTCCATATATCATTGGGACGAATATTTTGACCAATTATCAGGAAGTTTTGGCAATAAATGTGAGTGTTAAAAAGCTTTTTTCTTAAACTTGACCACATGACCTTGATTTTAACCCCATATGACCAAGTTTCAAACTCTGCCGAGATATCATTGGGATCAATTAAATTCTGACCAATTTTCATGAAGATTGGAAATAAGTGTGGCCTCTAGCATTTTTTACAAGCCTTTTTATCTTTAATTTGACCTAATTTGAGCCCGCTTGACCCAATTGTAACTCCGCCGAGACATCATTGTGTCAATTATTTCAAGAAAATCAGGCAATAAATCTGACATTTAAATTAGATTTTACATAAGCTTTTTCTTTTTTTTTATCTAGTAGTCTTGTTGTTGACCCAACGTGACCACGTTTCGATCTTTACCGATTTGTAATTAGGACACGTATTCTGACCAAGTTTCATGAAGATTGGGCAATAAATGCACGTTGTTGATAACAAGACGTTCTTTCCTGCACATGTTTCTGGATTATCATTGTATCCTATATTAACAAAACTTCAACCTCTGCAAACATATTGGACTAGGATTAAGCCTCACTCATATTAAATCTCGGCCGTCAAAAGGAACTATGTGATGATCGATTCAAATACATATATCATGGTTTATGGTTTTAATTGGTATTTCCCTTTTTAAACTTTTGACTGCAAATCATAACAATAGGACCATGGGCCCTAAGCCCCTTACCTTAGACCCGATGGAACTAAATTATTTTGGGAAGGTGGAGTTCAACAGAATTAAAGTACTTTGTGAAACATAAATATTCAATTTAAAGTCACATTATTATGACAAACTTTTGATAATTGAAATACGTTTCCAACACAGACTCTATATGAACACATTTAAACCTTAGATTAATGTATGGTGGACACCTTTCCTGGAACAACCCAATCAGCCAGTAGACCGATGTCTATACAAAGTTCAATAGGTAAAATGGAGACAACAATTACAGATTTTGACAAAACAAAAACAGCTCCAACATCATAGTATCTCTTTTATGTTTTGAATCATTATCAGAAAGAAGCAACTATAACCTGTGTTAAAAGATTGCACTTTAGCCATATTTTTTCAACAGAACGGACCCAGAATTTTCAAACTCAATTGAGAAATCATTAGAACAAATATTCTGCCCAGGTTTCATGGCGATTGGTTATAAAATGTTACTTCAATAGGTTTTACTAGGTTTGAATATAGCAATACAAGAAAAACTTCCCCAATTAGCTGGCAGCCATGTTTTTTTCAACAGACTTGAAACATTTTTAAGCTCGGCCAAGATATCATAAGTGCAAATCTTATGAACACATTTTATGATGATTTAACTAAAAATGTGACTTCTATAGTGTTCAAAAGCTTTTTTTTATTTCACCAATGTATCTAGTTTTTTTTCCTCACATGACCCAGTTTCAAACTCGGCCAAGATATTATTAGGACAGATGTTCGGCCAAGTATCATGAAGATTGGGCTTATAATGTGACTTAAGGGGTGTTAACAATGTTTTATTATAGCCATATTAGGAAAAACTGCCCTATGTGCTGGAACCATTTTCGAATTCGGCTGAAATATCATTATAGCTCATGTTTTGACCAAATTTCAGGAATATTGGACTACAAATGTGACTTCTAGAGTGTTAATAAGCTTGTTTTTATTTTACCTAGTGAACTAGTTTTTGACTTCACATGACCAAGTTTCAACAACGGCCGAGATATCATTGGGACAAATGTAATGACCCAGTTCCATGTAGATTGGACAATAAATGCGGACTCCTGAGTGTTAACAAGGTAAATGTTGACAACGCATAACGCACCACAAACAACGGCCTAAAGGCTATCACAAAAGCTTACCATGAAAAACTGCACTTAATCTCAATCAATAAGGAAAAGTGACAAGATCTTTCCAGATGTTAAGGACTTCACGATGCCGGCAATGGGTACAATTAATACATAGGGGAGGTAACTGATGGGAGTATATTGAAAGAAAATATAATAATTGACACTATTAGTGAATTGTTATATAAATTATTTTTTTAAGAAAACATGAAAAAGGAATCATCATCAATATGTACTCTTTGTTGAAAACAAAAACAATTAAGGACCAATTTTAAAGACTTCAAGTGTCAAAAATTCCTAATATGTTTAGGTAATTATCAGATTTTGCCAAGGTCCTACATGTATTTATTGGATGGTATGTTGAACAGATGGGATGAAAAGGGGTATTTCGGAGGAAGAAACTACGGTGCTCTACTACCAACCGACAAACCGAACAATCAAAACAATACAATCGTCATCTTCTATTTTGGTGTAATAATACTGTTTCAATATATAACACTTACTTCAAACACATTGCCGGCAAGAACTTCGATGTTATTACTTCTCGAAATTCGTTGATATCTTTTTCAAATATTTCACCAGCCACTTCATCATACCCAGCTACTAAAATAGCGCCCCATTTGGAATCTAGAAATAAAAACAATACTAAAAGGATCAGCACACCACTGTGTTGATCATCAGAATTCAAGGCAACAATATGACATTTGTAACTGTTATAGATAGTGCATTGTGTAAGACGTTAACTGCTAATATCATGCACCCAGCCATTAAAAAAAATCAGATTTCAAATATAAACACAAATACCCATTTAATTGTCTCTACAACAATTTTTTTTAAAAACACTCTATTTTACCACGGGACAACTCAATGGTTCTTTGAGTACCACAATTTTTATATTTGACAAGAAGATGAGGAAAATCATACTTAAAATAGTTTTTCAAGCTTTATAAGGCAGAGCCCAACCCCTGGCGGCAATATTTTCTATGCCAATCAATGTAATTTAAAATACTGTATTTTGGTAGCGGATCAATAAAGTAATATTCATACAAAGTTCGATAACTCTTCTCTTAGATGTTTCAGGTGAGACATTAAAAGTTAAAGTGTAGATACTGTGACTGACACGAATATTTCATACTTTACTTTTCAGAATAGTGTTTTCAGGTGAGCTAAAAAAATATATTAACAATTTGCATAGAAAATTAAACAAAAGCTCCACGGTCGGAGACACATGCCCCCCCCCCCTAACAGGGCCTTGACACAGATTTTTTTGTTTAACCAATTTAACACATAATGTCACAGTGACATTGACCTTTGAACTAGTGACCCCAATTTTAATAGGGGCCATCTTCTGTCCAAGACCAATCCACATGTGAAGAAGTATCAAGCCAATCGGTCAATTCATTGACGAATAATTAATTGGAAACGATTTTCACACTTATTGTGACAGTAACATTGAACTTTGACCTAGTGACCCCAATTCCAATAGGGGTCATCTACTGTCCAAGGCCAATGCACATGGGAAGTATCAATATATAAGTGGGAGCAGTGGTCTAATGGTAGGACGCTGGCTTAGAGGTCGAAAGGTCCCTGGTTCGAATCCCGCCCTGCCCACTGGAATTTTCCTGAGCAAGAAATTTATCCCACATCTGCTCCTCTCCACCCAGGTGTATAAATGGGAACCTGTGAGGGAAATAAGCTAACGTGCCGTAGCTGCATACTGCGCCAAGATGTTTACGGACGACTTATGACCCAGTGATCGGGAGAAAAATGTGATGCGCCTCTGAATGCACATACTGTATGAAAAAGGGGCGCTATATAAATGTGGTAAAAAAACACACAATCTGTGAATCATTTGACAAGTTATTGATCGGAAACGATTTCACACTTAGTGTGTCAGTGACCTTGACCTTTGACCTAGTGATCCCAATTTCAATAGGGGCCATCTACTGTCCAATGGCAATGCACATGGGAAGTAGCAAGCCTATTGGTCCCTCCGTTCACAAGTTATGGATTGGAAACAATTTTCACTCTTAATGTGACAGTGACCTTTGACATAGTGACCCCAATTTCAATCTAGAGGTCATCTACTGACAAAGGCCAAAGCACATGGGAAGTATTAAACCACTTGGTCAATCTGTTCACAAGTTATTGATTTGAAACGAACTGGTGTACCGACAGACCGACCGACATCCAGCAAAACAATATACCCCGTCTTCTTCGAAAGGGGGGCATAATCAAGTATGTTGACCCAGTATAAATAAAAAATTAGTTTCTGTTGTAGTTTTTAAAAAATCAGGCGAAATGCCTCCGGAAAAAAATCATTCTAGCTCAATATTTCATACCCGGGGATATTCTCGCCCCGTAATACTACGGACAAAAGTACCTCTATTGAAACAAGTATACTTGAGATTTCGAAGAAAGGTTTTTATTATACAAAACTATAATTAAGCTTGTTGTCTTGAGAAAAATAAGAACAAATCTGTCCGAACTTTGTGGACATGTTTCTAAACAAAAAGAAAGCAATTATAATAAATAAAGAAAACAAGAGTTCTGCGGTCGGAAACATATGCCCACCCCCCCCCCCCCCNTGACCCCAATTTCAAAAGGGGTCATCTACTGTCCAAGGCCAATGCACATGTGAAGTATCAAGTCAATCAGTCATTTGGTTAACGAGTTATTGATTGGACTCGATTTTCACACTTTTTTGACAGTGACCTTTGACCTTGTGACCTCAATTTAAATAGGGGTCATCTACTGTCCAAGACCAATGCACATGTGAAGTATCAAGTTAATCGGTCAATTGGTTGACGAGTTATTGATCGGAAACGATGTTCACACTTTTTAAGAGTGACCTTGACCTTTGACCTAGTGACCCCAATTCAATAGGGGTCATCTACTGTCTAAGGCCAATGCACATGTGAAGTATCAAGCCAATCGGTCAATTCATAGACGAGTTATTGATCCGAAACGATTTGCACACTTATTGTGACAGTGACCTTGACTTTTGACCTAGTGACTCCAATTTCAATAGGGGTCATCTACTGTCCAAGGCCAATCCACATGTGAAGTATCCAGCCAATCCGTCAATCCGTTCAAAAGTTTTTGATCGGAAACGAACTGATACACAGACCAACCAATCGACATCCAGCAAAACACTATACCCCCTCTTCTTCGAAGGGGGGCATAAAAAGGGAAATGTATCTTCTGGGGTATTTACAAGCTTTTTCTTTAGCTACATAACGGAAAGTTCCCCATCCTTTACGGAATATTTTAAATGCACCTGTATCATTTGCAAATTATGTTCAGAAATTTATCTAACTGGAACATACTATTTTAGTCATAGTGTGAGAATTGTGTCTTCTACATGCTTAAGGTTTTACTTCAAATTGAACGAGTGGCTTAGTGGTTTACCAACCTGACACAGTTTCGGACTCAACGTGGATATTATTAAGATAAATGATGTTATATCCAATAAATGTTTCCTGAAGATAGAGAAATCCATGTGGCCTGAAGTGTGTTAAAGCTAAATGTTGACTACAGAATTTGAGAAACAAGAGTTCCACGGTCGGAGACATATAACCCCAAAAAAGGGCCTTGATTTTCACACGTTTTGAGACAGTGACCTTGACCTTTGACCTAGTGACCCCAATTTCAATAGGGGTCATCTATTGTCCAAAGCCAATGCACATGTGAAGTATCAAGTAAATTGGTCAATTGGTTGACGAGTTATTGATCGGAAACTATTTTTACACTTATTGTGACAGTGACCTTGACATTTGACCTAGTGACCCCAATTTCAATAGGAGTCATCTACTTCCAAGGCCAATGTAAATGTAAAGTATCAAGTCAATCGGTCAAATGGTTGACGAGTTATTGATCGAAACGAGTTTCACACTTATTGTGACAGTGACCTTGACCTTTGACCTAGTGACCCCAATTTCAATAGGGGTCATCTACTGTCCAAGGCCAATGCACATGTGAAGTATCAAACCAATCGGTCAATTTGTTGACGAGTTATTGATCAGAAACAATTTTCACACTTATTGTGACAGTTACCTTGACCTTTGACCTAGTGACCCCAGTTTTGATAGGGGTCATCTACTGTCCAAGGCCAATGCACATGTGAAGTATCAAGCCAATCGGTCAATCCGTTGACGTCTTGATTTCATCAAAAGTTATTGATCAGAAACGAACTGGTATACCGACAGACAAACCGACAGACCAATCTCAAGACCGACCTTCATCCAGCAAAACAATATACCCCCTTTTCTTCGAAGGGGGGAGAGGCATAAAAAGAGCAGACGAATTGTGGTCAAAAACAAAAAGCTCAGTATTATCACGTTCAGCTATGGTAAGGTAAAACTTAAGAAGTTACGTAAATAGGATGATGATAGGTCGAGTGGATATGTTGCATGAAAGTAAAACAATTTCGAAATCAATTGAACTTTAATAAGCAACTACCTTTTTATGTGTTGTAAGGAAAAACCGTATAACTATTTGGTGTATATACAAACTGAGCATCATTTGGAGCCAGGTTTTAAATACAGTTTGTTTGCAATAGCCTTACAAGAGTAGCTGGTAATTAGTAGCTAGGTGGACAATCTTTTTTTTGCAAACATAACTGCATGTTTAAATTTTCAAAATTTGAAAGGGTCATCTTTGACACTAACACTTCAATTTAATTTCTTTATGGTCAAATATAAGCAAGAGTCCATTCGATAAACTTTATTTATTTACTCACAAGTCAATTACAAACAAGAGATGTGTTTGTCAGAAAAACAATGCCCCCTACTGCGCCACTTTGATTTTTTTTTTTTTTTTTATTNCTCAAAATGTGCAGCTCCATGAGATACACATGCATACCAAATATGAAGGTTACATGTGAAGCGACATAGAAGTTATGAACATTTTTTCGAAACCTAAACGCAAAGTGTGACAGATTTTCAGAAGGACAGACGGACAGTGCGATCACTATATGCCCACCTTCGGGGGCATAAAAATCGATCAAAACCCAAACAACAAGCGGACAAAATGACTTCCAGATGATCACCTGATACTCCACAGAACACAACTGTTCTCATCAGATACTGCACACTTGGTTTCATAACAAAATGGCCCCATCACACAGCAGCCATGTTTTTTAACAAACCACCATATTCTCAAACTCACCCCAGATATTAAAACAACGCAATTGACTGGAATCATATCTCACACGGCAGAGAAATCATAAGACCAAATGTACGGACAAATGTTTCAAGAAGATTGGGCAATATATGGGGTCTGTAGAGTGTTCACAAGCTTATTCATTTATTCTACTTAGTGACCTAGTTATTGACACAACGTGACAAATGTTCTTTCCAAGTATGAAGATTTGGGCATTAAATGTGACATCTAGAATGTTCACAAGTTTTTCATTAATTTGACCTAGTGACCTAGTTTTTTACCACCAGTTTCAAAATAAACAAGAGATGTGTTTGTCAGAAACACAATGCCCCCTTTTGAGCTATTTTGACCCATATATTTGACCTTTGACCTTGATGTATGACCTTGACCTTTCACCTCTCAAAATGTGCAGCTCCATGAGATGCACATGCATGCCAAATATAAAGTTGCCATCTTCAATATTGCAAAAGTTATGACCAAACTTAAACCAAGGTTAAAGTTTTGGACAGACAGAATGACAGACAGAATGACAGACAGACAGGCCAAAAACAATATACCCCCACTTCTTCGAAGAAGGGGGCTGTGTTGGCGGAATACGCGTTGTGTTAAGAAATATAAGGAGCGAAATCCAGATTCAACCTTTTACTTGCATCTCATAATATCAACAACAAAATATAACGGACTTGACGTCATGATGGCAAAGCGTGCATGAACGTAACATAACAAATGGCGCGTTATACGCATCAACGTTACGAAATCCCAACATTCTGGGGGCCGCGAAATGCAATACACCATAATAGAATTAATAAAAATAATTCAATACATACTCATAACAAAATATAAACACTACTTAATTTGCAACATACATAACACAATGAAAACGTTCAGTCTATGAAATCAATCACAAGTTTTATAAATGTTTCATTATTTTCACTTCACTTTCAGGGGATAAAGTTTCGTAATTGGTCAGTTTGTCAATTTATTTCCAACACGAATTTTTGCTTATCGCACCAGTCCATCGTTTCCCTTGACCATCTCCTCGACGACAGCTAGCTTCCAAGTACAATGTGGTGTTTCGTCATGGACTTGCACAACACTTCCAACCGAAATACACTGTTCGTTTTTTTCCAATGACTGTATGGTGTTCACGTAGCGCTGTGAGATACTCTTTTTTCCACCGATCACGGAAGTGGTCTATCAATGTCTGCTGTAATTTCGCGCGTTTGCGAATATCACTTCCGGTAGCACTTGTTATTTCCAGGTTGCCACTGGTGATTACACGATATGGTAAAGTGGTCACTCGTCTTCTGTTGAGTAAATGCGCTGGTGTAACGACGTCTTCTAACTCGAACTCGGAACGAATGTATGTGAGAGGTCTGTCGTTGAGCATTGCTTTGATTTCTACGATGATTGTCTGTGGCATGGCGGTTGCAAGAACTGGCGGCGGCTCGTCTTTCACGACTTCCGGAACCTCCATTATGACGTCACTTACAATTTCGCCTCTTATGTCACCGGCGTCGCGAGTGTAGCTCCAGAAGTTATCATTAACGTCTGCCTCGTATTCATATCCGTGTTTCGTTGTCGTCTGCTTTTGCAAGTGCTTATTCGGCTCTCCTTTGGTTTTAACTTTTTCCCTCACACACTCTTCGAGTTTTTTCTTATTAGGTTGGTCAATATGGCTTGGTTCCACTGCCAATCGCGTGAAGTCGAAAACAGCTCCTTCGGGAATGAAGTGATACGGAACTTCCGATTTAGACGCATCCACTTCCAGTAATAAATCAAGCTGTCGCTGATCGGGAAAACTCTTCGTCCGCGTGCGCAACCGTCGTCGTCGGCCATTTTTAGTGTTTTCCATCTCGTCGACGTTAGCCGGCGGTAACAAGGGTTTTGTAAAGCAACTGTCAATAGAAGTGTTATCAGCGCTTTGGACCAGAAGTGAAGTCACGGGATCCGGAAGTTGAGAATGGACCGCGCTCCTCCACCGTCTTCGGTTAGAGTCTGTTGGCTCATTGATTGGATTGTCAAGGCGATTCCAGAATCCTGATGCCCTTTTAGCTTTCTCTTGGACATCTTCATCATCGCTGCTGTTTTGGTCACTCTCGTTACCAGGCGATATCCCATTACCGGTCACCGTTGCAGTATTCGAGCTACTGGTCACAGGAAAAGGTTGTCCACTGCTGTACGATGAATTTTCTTTTCTGGACTGCTTATATTGTGGCTGTGCTTCACATCTCTGTTTTGGTACAACTTGAGCATCTTTGCTGGTAGATTTTTGGAGTAAATATTGCCAGAATTTGCGCAGTTTGACTTCTAGGTCGAATGTGTATTCTTCGGATTCCAGCATCTCGTCCAGTGTAGATTCGGTAAGCGAAAGAATCTTCTCGTTTAGACTCTGAAGACTTCATACTTTGTTCTGTAGTGCTTCGATGGTAGTCTCGTATTGTAACATGTCATCTTCTTCTTTCGCTTCTGCTGGCTCAGTTGCTTTTCTAGATCGTTGATTCTCGTCATGGTTTTCGTCACGGCACCAAAATGTGTTGGTGGAATACGCGTTGTGTTAAGAAATATAAGGAGCGAAATCCAGATTCAACCTTTTACTTGCATCTCATAATATCGACAACAAAATATAACGGACGTGACGTCATGACGGCAAAGTGTGCATGAACGTAACGTAACAAATGGCGCGTTATATGCATCAACGTTACGAAATCCCAACAGGGGCATTAATATGTTCTGACTTACTTAAATGAAGATTGGGCTATAAATGTAGCTTCTAGAGTCTTCACAAGGTAAACGTTGATGAAGCGCATCGAAGGGCAGACAACAAACGACGGATAAAAGGTCATCACAAAAGCTCAACATGAGCACATTATATTAAGGTGAGCTAAAATCTCTCAGATTTTACACAAACAAATGCTTTTGAGTAGGGGCAATTGGGTAGGTGGGCAATGGCAAAGATTTTTTCTGTTTACTTTGTATATTAACTTGAAACGTCATGACAATATCTTATCTAGGGAAGGGCTAATGAGATTTAAAATTCAGGGAACGATTGGTGATATAATAATGTCACAAATAATAAGTTATACAGACTAAAACAAGATTGAAAGGGGTCATTTAAAAAAAAATCAACAAGAGATGTTTTTGTGAAACACAATACCCTCTACTGCACTATGAAGCGGCACATCGGCTATATCCAAATTGAAAACATCATAAGGAGGTAACGGTCCATTGATATTTGACAAAGTTACAGGTCTTGGACATATAACATTTCTCTTATATAACAATTTCCGGCCTTTTTCTCTAAACGCTTTCAAATATTGACCTGATTTTTAGTGTTTTAGTGTTTACGCCTACCTGCATGTCTTAAAAAAAAAATGGCCAAATTCAGAGTTAGTCCAAGACCAACAACTGTCTGTGATTTTGACGAAATCGGTAACACATTCCAAAATCAGGTCAATACTTCAAAGTGTTTGTCAGTGTTTAGGAAGAAGTCTGTGAAAATGTTGGTTTAGTGAAAATTCCAAGGCTCTTTACTTTGTCAAATATCAATGGACCAGAACAAACTCAGCCTTGATCTGAAAGTCATGCAGGAAGACACACACACCAAAAATCAGGTAAGTATCTGAAAGCGTTTCGGAATGAAAGCCGGAAAAGTGTTTTTTTTTATAAAAAAATGTTCAGTCCAAGGCCCGTAACTTCGTCAAAAATTTATGGACCGGAAGGGACCTCGAACTTGATCTGTAAGTCATGCAAGTCTACTCACACCCCAAAACTACCGTCAGTATCTAAAAGCGTTTCGGAGAATTGACATTTTAGAGAAAATTGTCCTAGGCCCGCAACTGTGTAAACAAGAGGGCCATGATGGCCCTGTATCGCTCCACTGTTTTTTTTATGCGAAAAAAGCGTGCAATGCGCATGGGTTGAAATGTACTCAAGCATGTGACTTTCTCTTTCTATCCCTCGTCCCACTGGGCGCTTAAAGTTGGAAGGGTGAGCATTTTTATATATGGAAAACGTTACTACGGTGTTAACTAAACAGACT
>VMBQ01005783.1:5919-49824 GCA_007657795.1 Dreissena rostriformis
AGACATGTGACCCGAACTATAACCTGTGAAACAATTTTTCTGTGTTATTAGCCCTTTGAGCGCTGGAACTGGATTTTGAAGGCCTTTGCAAACAGTTTGGATCCAGATGAGACGCCACAGAACGTGGCGTCTCATCAGGATCCAAACTGTTTGCTATTCTGATAGTATTCTTTGAAAAAAAATTGAAGAAAATGCTATTTTTAGAAATTCAGCAGACAACATTTTAGCTGACGACAAATTTCCCAGCATGCAAAGGGTCAGTCATGCAGGGTCAATAGCAATAGCAAGCTGCTTGTAGGAGTTAAATAAAGAGGTAACATATGTTGCTGTTTCATATGGCGATGGGAATGTTTTTGATGACTGTCTAATTGTTTTCAATACAAACTAGCTGTTATCTAATGCAATGAATGGTTTACATGTTGGGATGTTAACATCTTGTCAGCATTTAGCTGCGTTGCACTTCTCATATGGTGAGTTCATTAAATGTTCTAGTTGTTGCATGGTTCTTGCAGGAACGTTATAATCCTGAGTGTATATCTTCGATAGTATTTATCAAATTAAGCTTGCTGCTTAAAATAAAAGCATTGAAAACAGATGAGCGGCATGCAATGTTATTTTAATTAATTAACATATCCTTCAATGATTATATTTCCAAAAAAATATATTTTACATGTGGAAAAATAGTTTCCTAAAATATGTTTTAAAAAAATAGTAGAATCTGAAGAAAACCTGTAGAAAAGTTATTAGGCTTATCCGGTGCCTTGATGTTAAGGTTTGGAAAGTGTTATTTTTTTTTAAAGCAAGTTCCATTTTAACCTCAAAATAGTGTTATGGTTAAAATGTTATACTTTGCTTTTTGCATGAATTAACTTTATATTTTTATGATATTAACATTATTTCAGAGATTATTTTTGCAGCATCTACCAAAAAACATGCAAAACACTTTGTTGAAGAAAAACAATAATTATACCATATTGGACATGGAAGCGATTCAGACCTGTGTGCTGAAAAAACCCATAGCATTAACCATGAACATGTATATATTATATGCATTTTAAGAACATTTGAACTTTTGATAAACATGCACATACATGTGTATCAATGCTGATGTTTAAGTTCAGTTCTGTTTGTGTGGTCACCATTGTTAACCCTTTGAGTGCTGGAACCGAATTTTAAAGGCCTTTGCAAACAGTTTGGATCCAGATGAGACGCTACAGAACGTGGCGTCTCATCAGGATCCAAACTGTTTGCTATTCTGATAGTATTTTTTGAAAAAAATCAAAGAAAATGCTAATTTTAGAAATTCAGCAGACGACATTTTAGCAGACGACAAATATCCCAGCATGCAAAGGGTTAATTAATGCTTTACAAAAACGACTAGCTTCAGATCAATATCATTGCCATACATGGATATTCTAAGTTGCCCCGGACTTGGCAGTTTGTGATTCCTTTGAGAGAACTTTCCAAAGAAACTGGCCTCATGATAATTAGACAGCATAATGAATGTATGATTGAAACCAATGTGATTGTTAGTCTGGTTGCTATTTTCGTAATACCTTTGATATTGATTTTGTAATCATTTTTTCCCGTTAATTTGAAACTAATCAATTACTATTGTTGAATGTGCTTTAAATATCATGTACACAATATTTAATAGTGCATTTGTGTAAATGTATACATGCGTTGAATATTTAGTGATTTTAAACCCCCAGGGCGGCATACAGTAGTTGCACTGTCAGTCTGTACGTCCAGCCGACTCGCTATCCGTCAGGTTATTGGTCAGAGAATTCCTGTTTCAGCCATAATTTTGCCATTTATTGATGGATTTCAAAATACTTTGGCATATTGTTAATTATGAAGAGAGTATGTGTTGCATACATTGGGCAAAGGGCAATGTCACACTAAGATATCCAAGGACAAAAATGGGCAAGATCACACTTTTGGGTCAAAGTAATATTTTGGGCCATTACAGTGACGGCATATGTATATGTACCTATGTACTGTTCACCACTTTTAAACTGGCCAAGAGGAATGATAGAAATTAGCACTAGTCTGTAGGCCCTGCACTGTAAATGTTGAACTTGATTTGCTCAGATTCTCATTATATAGACGGGCTTTTAACATTTTCTTGGTATCAAGTGATCAGTTCCGGATGACCCAGTAGGCAGAGTTGGCAACTGCTAATGGGCCCCGCAACTTTTAAGGACCCCATGAAACTGTGACGAAAGTTTTTTGTTAAAAAACGTAAATACACCGTGATTTTTTCTTAAATTCTTAATCTAATTATTATAATCTTTTATTGGCATTACTGAATAATAAACACATTTTATACCTATAAAAGGATCATGTGGGCCCCAAAAGTTTCTTTGCCTATGGGTCTCCACGATGCTAATCCGGCACTGCACAATAAGAATTAGTTGAACTGCTTATTTAAATAACTCTATAACACCCGAAATCTGTTGCTTGCAAATGAACCTTTTTCATTTTATTTCAGGTGAATCGCAATAGACATTCAAAACATGTTACCCGTCTGCTAACAAGGTGTCAGTCTTTACAAGATCATTGGCGTCCCATTAAAAACCATTGACGGAAACTGTCTCCGATCATCATGGAAGAGTTGATCGATGAAACGGTAACGGTGGATCCCGAGCTATTTAAGGTGTTTAGGGAAGTGCAGGACATCCACATCTGTTCTGAAAACTTCTACTATCACAACAAGACTAGCATAGGGTTTATTTATGGAGGGATTCCTGAGACACTTGTGATTAACGCCGTTGTGTGGCTGGTAAGTCATGTTTTCATACGAGCCTTGTGCTTTGTTAACCCTTTGAGCGCTGGAACTGGATTTTGAAGGCCTTTGCAAACAGTTTGGATCCAGATGAGACGCCACACAACATGGCGTCTCATCAGGATCCAAACTGTTTGCTCTTCTGATAGTTTTTTTTTTTTTAAATCAAAGAAAATGCTAATTTTAGAAATTTAGCAGACAACATTTTAGCAGACGACAAATTTCCCAGCATGCAAAGGGTTAACAATTTAGTTATAAATAAATTCATTTTGAACTTTCTGTAATTTATTTGCCAATTTTGGAAAGCACTGCCAAAGTTTTCTACTACATTCGTTGAAATTATAATTGTAGGAGCTAGCATGTGGGGTTTTAGAAACTATTTTGTTGTTGTTTAGATGACTGCCATCAAACAAGGTATATATTTGATTCTGTTTGATAAGATGTGTAATGCCTTTTTGTAAGTTTTTGTTTTTGAGGAAACCCATAGACAGTTCTATGAAGACAATACTCTGCAAGTGCTGAATACAGAGTATAGTTAACTTAGCGGGGCTTAACAAACTAGATAACCTAAAACATGAGCATCAACAAGTCAAGCAAATCTATTCAAGGCTTTGTTGGTATGTTATTTTTTAACATTATTTTCTGTCATTTCTTTGAAAAATAAAACACAAGTAAATCACTGAATATCTTGAAAACAAGAAATTGTGTGTACCTGTACATCACCAAAAACTGGCATCATAATAATGTACATGTTAACCCTTTGAGCACTGGAACCGGATTTTGAAGGCCTTTGCAAACAGTTTGGATCCAGATGAGACGCCACAAAATGTGGCGTCTCATCAGGATCCAAACTGTTTGCTATTCTGATAGTATTCTTTGAAAAAAATAAAAGAAAATGCTAATTTTAGAAATTAAGCAGACAACATTTTAGCAGACGACAAATTTCCCAGCATGCAAAGGGTTAAGGTGAAATACAGTTATGTTTTTCCCACAGGGTGTTATTACATCAATGCAATAATGATGATGGGAATAAAAAATGTGATTCCTTCCCTCAGCCAATTACATGTAGATAGTGTCCTTTTTTCAGATTCTGATCTTGCTGTTTGCGATTCTCCGCCGGGTTGCCTGGGATTATGGGAAAATAGCTCTTGTGACACGCCAGGAGAAAAAGTAAGACACACACTGTATTGTCATGTGTTCACTTTGTGTTGTAAGGCTTATAAGTGTGTTACAGGAAGGCCTTTTTGGTTTTAAAAGAGCAGTACAAATTGTTTTTACATTCTTAAGGGACAGCTCTTGGTAATTGTTCAAATTGATCCCTTAATGTAATTGTACTACTTTGCACTTATAAAAGTTACTCTTTTATTAAATATTTCGGCCAAAGGCCTTCTTTAGTAAATGATTACACAGAAAAACTTTACATAACGTTTCCTTTTGTTGACAAAACGGTTAAACCGGAAGTAAATACAATTAAATGACGTAACGTCACCCGACGTGAACGTGACGTTACGCGCCAATAATTTGAAATCACTGCATTGTATGCATTATGTGTTGTTTATATATTATTATATTAATATTTTTTTTTCTGTGTACTACTTTGGTTTCTGTGAATTCTGGTACATATTTTCAAAACAGGAAGTTTTCCAGCTATCATTATTGAGGCTTTTCTTATACTGAATTGGTCTTGTCAGGTAAAAAAGTGTTTTGAAGTGTGATTAATTATAAAGAGTGATCACGGAGTCTTTAAAATACTTTTTATGAAAGCTCTTTTAAAATAAGACAAGTCATATCTGTCAATCTCTTTGACAATTTAAACAACTATGATTAAAAGATAGTTCTAATTAAAAACTTGTAAGACCATTTTATTTCAACTACAGATTTTTATGTCCCCCAGTCTATACTGGGGGACATATTGATTTTGCCCGGTCTGTTTGTTGGTTTGTTGGTTTGTTTGCACAAACTTTAACATTGGCCANTCTATGTCCCTTGAGATATAACCTTCATATTTTGTATGCATGTGAATATGGACAAGGCCTTTCCATACGCACACACATTTTGACCCCTGTGACCCTGACCTTTAACACGTGGTCACTTAACGGCATTTTATTATTTTTATTTTCAAAGCGCCGCAGTAGGGGGCATTGTGTTTCTGACAAACACATCTCTTGTTGTAATACCTTTGATATTGATTTTGTAATCTTTTTTTTCCGTTAATTTGTAACTCTGCAATAACTATTCTTGAGTGTGATTTTATCCTGTATACAATACTTAATTGTACATTTGTGTAAATGTATCCATGTGTTGAACTTTTAGTGATTTTGAGCCCACAGGGTGGTATACAGTAGTTGCACTGTCAGTCTGTATGTCCAGCCGACTCGCTGTCCGTGTTCGGTTATTGGTCTGAGAATTCCTGTTTCATCCATAATTTTGCCATTTATTGATGGATTTAATAATATACTTTGGCACAATGTAAATCTTGAAGAGAGTATGTGCTGCATATAACAACTGGGGTGCCATCTCAAAGGGCAAGGTCACAAGAACAGAAATGGTCAAGGTCACACTTTTGGGTTAAAACAATATTTTTGGACATTACAGTGACAGCATATGTGTATGTATGTACTGTACACCGCTCTTAAACTTAAAGAGCCATTATAGAAATTAGGCCTAGCCCGCAGGACCTGCACAGTGGTAAATGTTGAAGGTGATTTGCTCAGATTCTCATTATTTAGATGGGCTTTTAACATTTTCTTGGTATCAAGTGATAATATAAAAA
The DNA here is from genome assembly GCA_007657795.1 of Dreissena rostriformis. Classification (NCBI taxonomy): domain Eukaryota; kingdom Metazoa; phylum Mollusca; class Bivalvia; order Myida; family Dreissenidae; genus Dreissena; species Dreissena rostriformis. The sequence goes on from VMBQ01005783.1 coordinate 11,481, forward strand.
ATGGTTTAACTGCTAATTTAAATAACTGATTAGCACCCACAGTTTGTTGCTTAACATCTGTTGCTTTCCAGTGAAGATACAACTTTTTTTATTTTATTTTAGGTAAATAGCAATAGACCCTCCAAACATGTTACCCATCTGCTAACAAGGTGTCAGTCTTTACAAGATCATTGGCGTCCCATAAAAAAACCATTGACGGAAACCGTCCAGGATCATCATGGAAGAGGAAGAGTTGATCGATGAAACGGTAACGGTGGATCCCGAGCTATTTAAGGTGTTTAGGGAAGTGCAGGACATCCACATCTGTTCTGAAAACTTCTACTATCACAACAAGACTAGTATAGGGTTTATTTATGGAGGGATTCCTGAGACACTCGTGATTAACGCCGTTGTGTGGCTGGTAAGTCATGTTTTCATACAAGCCTTGTGCTTTGTTAACAATTAAGTTATTAATACAATCATTTGAAATTATGGTTATTCATTTGGAAAGTACTACCCAAGTTCCATATGTAGCTACGTTATAATTGGAATACTGTATGCTTACATATGTGGTTTTATAAAAAAAAAGTCGTTTAAATGTGTCGTGTTCAGAGAAAACTGGGCAAAATGCTTGTGCGTAAAGTGTCATCCCAGATTAGCCTGTGCAGTCCGCACAGGCTAATCCAGGACGACACTTTCGCCTAAACTGGATTTTCGCTTAGAAGAGACATCATTTTAACAAAAAATTCCATAAAAGCGGACTGCACATGCTAATCTGGGATGACAATTTACGCACAAGCATTTTGCCCAGTTTTGTCAGAACACGCCACAAATGACTGCCATCAAACATGGAATACAGTTGATTCTGTCCAATAAATGTTTTTGCTTTTTATTTATATAACCCATAGACAATAATAATGTTGACCATCCTATGAAAGTGCTGAATACAGAGTAGTTTACTTAGCGGGGCTTAAAAAACTAGAAAACCTAAAACACGAGCATCAACAAGTCAAGCGAATTAACTCTATTCAAGGCTTTGTTGGTTTGTTATTTTTCACCATTATTTTCTGTCATTACTTTGAAAATGAAACGAAAGTAAATCACTGAATTTCTTGAAAACCAAGAAATTGCATGTTCATCATAAAAAACTGGCAGCATAATAATGTGCATGTTTGGAGTATTCAACAAGGTGAAATAAAGTTATATTTCCCACAGGGGAAAAATTATAGATTCAATGCAAGCATGGTGATTGGAATAAAAATGGGATTCTTACATCAGCAAATTAAATAGTGTCCTTTTTTTAGATTCTGATCTTGCTGTTTGCGATTCTCCGTCGGGTTGCCTGGGATTATGGGAAGATTGCTCTGGTGACACGTCAGGAGAAAAAGTAAGACACATTGTATTGTCACGTATTCACGTTGTGTTGTTAGGCGTATAAGTGTACTACATAGAGGATATGTGTTGGATTCTGGGAATATCAATTTTATTTCATGAGTGATCATAGAAAATATATTTTTCTATGATCACAAGTGAATTAAAATCAATATTCCACCGAATCCAACAAATTTTCTTTGTATTTATGCTTACTCCATCGTGTATTTTACATTTTTAAAGAGTTAAACTGGAGCATTTTGGTAGTCATGATTTCAAAAAACAACGTCATTTTACAGTAAAACAGTGAAAATTATTTACAGTCAAACCTGTCTTAAGAGACCACTCTTGGAATTTCTTCAAATTGGTCTCTTGATGCAATTGTACTATTTTGTTTCTGTGAATTCTTGTACGTATGTTTAAACAGGAAGTTTTCAAGCAATCATTATAGAAGCTTTTCTTATACTGAATTGGTCTTTTTTTGGTAAAAGTGTTAAAAGTGTTATTAATGACAAAGAGTGATCACGGCATCTTTAAAATACTTTTTTATTAAAGCTCATTTAAAATGAGACAAGTCATCTTTGTTAATCTGTTTTGACAAATTAAAAAACAATGATTTAAAGATAATTCTAATTAAAAACTAGTAAGACCATTTTATTTCAACTACAGATTAGGCTTGTATTGATGAGCACCTACACTTGTTTTCTATGTTCATTTATAACCCATACGTTTTACAAATAAGTACTTGCAAATATTAAAAAAAAATGTTATTTATGTTTTGTTTCATTTTTAAATAATTTTGTTTTAAAAGTAAATTAGTTTTGTTTGCATTTGGGTAGATATATACAATGCAAATTTCCTAATAAATGCAATAGAGATATGGCAATAGTAACATCACAGTGACTCCTATCAGACCAATAATACTTTCAAAAACCTTTGATAATTGACAGTTGATTCATAACTTGCTTTTAAATATTGTAAGGAAAAAGGTGGTTTCAATCTAAAAAAACTAGAAAGTGTGCATAAGGAGATTTGCCTTGTATCTTTTAAAGAAATTTGATATTGTGATGTATTTTTCTTGTTGTTCACAAGTGTATACATGTTGTGTATGCATTGATGTTGTTGATTATTTTTGTGTTGTAACTTTATTTAACAGCCCATATCGAGAGCAACAAACTGTCAATGAATACGGCGTCCAGGAAAACAAATACAATGTGTAAATGTTTTTATTTCATTTTTCTGTTTGTTTGTCCCATTTTTCGCTCACCTGAGCACAACATGATCACCTATTGTCTGTCCTTCGTCCTCCCTCGTCGGTCTTCAACATTTACCTTGTTTACACTTAAGAGTCCGCATTTATTGTTCATTCTTTATTAAACTTGTTCCAATCATGTCTTGGGTCACTTGAGGTCAAAACTGGGTCACCTAAGGTCAAAAACAAGGTCACAAGGTCAAATTAAAGAAAAAGCTTGTAAAGGGGTGTTGCGGCAGTTTATTTAACCAAGGATATTTTTATAGCAACACCGATGATGCTATTATCATAACCCAATATTTTTGTTATCAGTATCACCACAAATGACTGAGTTGGTTCATAATACAAAGGTCAGTGGTTCGATCCCAGGTGCGGTTAACCTTTAATAAACCTAACCTGCTAAAATAGTTCTTGAAACATCGCTGTAGCTGATCAAAACAGATCAGCGCCTTCAGGTCTCAGGTGAGAGACCTAGGGCCTTTTGCCCTCTTGTTTGCTAACCTGAGCACAACCTGCATCTGATGGTGAGCTTTTGTGATCACCTTTTATCCAGCGTCCGTCATTGATATTTACCTTGATAACACTCCAGAGGCCACATTTATCACCAAATATTCATCAAACTTGGTCAGAACAATTTTCTCAGCGCAGTTTGAAACTGGTCACGTGGGATCAAAAATTAGATCACTAAGTAAAATTGATGAAAAACCTGGTGAACACTCTAATTTAGTCTAAAGGTCTATAATTTTGCAATAGCATCATAAAACTTGCGCAGAACATTTGTTATCTCAGCTGAGTTTGAAAATGGTTCCGGTCCTTTGAAAAACAGTGCCTTCAGAAGGCAGGGCAGTTTTCTGTACATGGCTATACCAGTAAACCTTGTGAACAGTCTACAAGTAACATTGTTTGCCTATTCACCATGAAACTTACTCCGAACATTAGTTTAAAAAAAAATGGCCAGTTTTAACATGGTTCCAAAAACATAAAAGCTGCTGAAAATTGTTCAGTTCCTTCAAGTCTCAGATAAGTTTGAGCTAGTTCCTTTGGTCCTCTTGTTTTGTTTATATTACAAGCAAACACAGAATATGTTTTTTACAAAAGCATACAAAAGCTGGTGCCCTGGAATTACCACATCATGCATACTTCATGCCATATCTCTTGGTGGTCTTGTTTCAGAGTAATTATTCATCAGCCTGTCAGTTTTATGTCATTTCCATCTTGCACTCAAAATTGAGTTTCTCTTAGAATACAAGTCATGCACTTGCTAATAAAAATATTGTTTTTGTTATTTCTGTTCAGTTTCAAGACATTTACATTTCATCTATTCTTAACATCCAATAATTGCAAAATGCATTTTACTGTTGTTATTTGATGAATACACAATCATGTAATATTTTGAGTAAATTTAAGTCGCAGCATTTAATGGATTAATTAGGTTGCCAAATTAAAAAAACATAATTAAGCAGCATAAGATTATTATTAGCATAGATAAATCATATGACATTAAATATCAAGAAATCTCAAAAATGTGTAATGTAAGCAGCTTCAATTTTTATTATCATGACCAGATGACCCCCATTGTAACTTGGTGTTTTAACCCTTTGAGCGCGGGGACCGGATTTTGAAGGCCTTTGCAAACAGTTTGGATCCAGATGAGACGCCACAAAACGTGGCGTCTCATCAGGATCCAAACTGTTTGCTTTTCTGATAGTGGTCTTAGAAAAAAAATCAAAGAAAATGCTAATTTTAGAAATTCAGCAGACGACATTTTAGCAGACGACAAATTTCCCAGCATGCAAAGGGTAAAAATGTGTTTTTTTAATATGAAAAAAAGTGTAAATAATATGTGGATTTAAATGACAATTATTGTAATGCATTTCTAACTGAATGTGTATGTTATTCTTATTGTTCAATGTCTGATATTTAAGATGGACGTCCTTGTTTTATGGAGACCCCGACGGCGGTCGGGAACTGGGGTCGGTAGAATCCCTTGATTCTCAATTAAACGATCAAGACAGGGTAGGTATTCATTGTCACAGTTAACTTGGAGTTACCCGTCTTGGTTTGTCCTTTTCAAAATTGTAAAAATGATTTTAATTAATGAATGTTTTAAGTAACATGTTTTCATAATGATTTTGTTGTTTCTTTTCTGATTCCAAATTATTGTCCATACCATATTTCTTGAAATATAAGTCGCACCGATACCTATGATTTTTTCTTCAATTTCTATCATTTTTCATATTTCATCCATACATTAGACACATTGGAATTTAATAAACTATCATAAAATATTACCAACTATGCATTCAAAAATGTTCATCCATAAAATGGTAAATTCTCTCTTATCTTTTACTTAAAGATCAAAGTTTTTCTGTGCTAAGCAATGGTTCTTCAATATTTGTTCACAAATGTCAACTCTCAATGGAAAATTGTTTTTCCCATTCAGTAACAGTCGTGTGTAATGATTTCCATGATTATTTGTTAAAATGCTTTTAGTATTGGAATGAATGTTATGACTATATGAGTCGCATTCTAAGAAAACTGGGCATAATGCATGTGCGTAAAGTGTCGTCCCAGATTAGCCTGTGCAGTCTGCACAGGCTAATCAGGGACAACACTTTCCGCCTAAACTGGATTTTCGCTAAGAAGACACATCATTTAAACGAAAAATCCCATAAAAGTGGAAATTGTCGTCCCTGATTAGCCTGTGCGGACTGCCCAGGCTAATCTGGGATGACAATTTAAGCACAAGCATTATGCCCAGTTTTCTCAGAACACGACACATATATGTGTGAAAACAAATTTTTAGAGCATACAAACCATCCCATTATCCTTAATTATTGCAACCTGCATTTGTAATTATTTTTAAAATGAAACATGCTTTTTCAGAAAACAACAGGGCAACAACATATTAATGAAAGGTGAATTTTAATTTCATTGTGTTGTAAACTGACGAACATGGACCACCATATACAAGTTCTAACTTATCAGAAGAGATCATTAGTTTAAAATGCCTTAAAGTTAAAGCTACCCTTCAGCATTAAAGCAAAAAGTTCTGACTTTTAAATTAGATTCTGACTTTGATTTGGTTCACATATATTAACCAGTGGAAGATAAGAATTTTTGTCTGGAAAAAAAGGTGCGTCTTATATTCCAAAAAATATGGTTAACACATACTTCATAAATTGATGGAAGTAATACATATTATTTCTTCATCCATTTAAGAATAGTCGTTAATAATACATATTAAAGGTCCTAGTACTATGTATAATAAATGATATTCATTTTGTTGTGTTTTTCTCTAGGGCATACGCTCAATATGCTCATGGATTATGGCCTTCATTAGAGTCAAGTAAGTGTAATTTCTTTCTTTTATTAAGTTAACCTTCTTGTATGATTTCCACATATGTATGACCTAAAAAAGGTTAAAATCTGTGGTATTGTGTTCTTAATTAATTAAAATAAACCAATCTGTTTTGTATGAACATTGGCAGGAACGCAATACATGGTGTTTAAAATGTTTACAATGCAAACATAGTTTTGGTTCCAGTTGATGAAAATTATACTACAATTAATGACAAGTGTGTATATGTAAATAGTGCTAGTTGAATAACACACAAGAAACATAACTTGTACCAGGATCAAAGAGGCAATAACCTTTCTTGTTTAAAGGTTTTCCTTCCTGTGTACACATTGATGATAATTGTCCTTAGTTCCCAGCACAGGCTAGTGCTAGTTGAATAACACACAAGCACATAAATTGTACCAGGCTCCAAGAGACAATAACTTTTCTTGTTCAATGGTTTTCCTTCCTGTGTACACATTGATGATAATTGTCCTTAGTTCCCAGCACAGGCTAGTGCTAGTTTAATAACACACAAGCACATAAATTAAAACAGGCTCCAAGAGGCAATAACTTTTCTCGTTTAATGGTTTTCCTTCCTTTGTACACATTGATGATATTTGTCCTTACATACTAGCACAGGCTAGTGCTAGTTGAATAACACACAAGCACATAATTTGTACCAGGCTCCAAGAGACAATAACTTTTCTTATTTAAATGTTTTCCTTCCTGTGTATACATTGATGATAATTGTCCTTAGTTCCCTGCACAGGCTAGTGCTAGTTAAATAACACACAAGCACATAACTTGTACCAGGCTCCAAGAGGCAATAACTTTTCTTATTTAATGGTTTTCCTTCCTGTGTACACATTGATGATAATTGTCCTTAGTTCCCAGCACAGGCTAGTGCTAGTTGAATAACACACAAGCACATAACTTGTACCAGGCTCCAAGAGGCAATAACTTTTCTCATTTAATGGTTTTCCTTCCTGTGTACACATTGATGATAATTGTCCTTAGTTCCCAGCACAGGCTAGTGCTAGTTGAATAACACACAAGCACATAACTTGTACCAGGCTCCAAGAGGCAATAACTTTTCTCATTTAATGGTTTTCCTTCCTGTGTACACATTGATGATAATTGTCCTTAGTTCCCAGCACAGGCTAGTGCTAGTTGAATAACACACAAGCACATAACTTGTACCAGGCTCCAAGAGGCAATAACTTTTCTCATTTAATGGTTTTCCTTCCTGTGTACACATTGATGATAATTGTCCTTAGTTCCCAGCACAGGCTAGTGCTAGTTGAATAACACACAAGCACATAACTTGTACCAGGCTCCAAGAGGCAATAACTTTTCTCGTTTAATGGTTTTCCTTCCTGTGTACACATTGATGATAATTGTCCTTAGTTCCCAGCACAGGCTAGTGCTAGTTGAATAACACACAAGCACATAACTTGTACCAGGCTCCAAGAGGCAATAACTTTTCTCATTTAATGGTTTTCCTTCCTGTGTACACATTGATGATAATTGTCCTTAGTTCCCAGCACAGGCTAGTGCTAGTTGAATAACACACAAGCACATAACTTGTACCAGGCTCCAAGAGGCAATAACTTTTCTCATTTAATGGTTTTCCTTCCTGTGTACACATTGATGATAATTGTCCTTAGTTCCCAGCACAGGCTAGTGCTAGTTGAATAACACACAAGCACATAACTTGTACCAGGCTCCAAGAGGCAATAACTCTTCTTCTTTAATGATTTTCTTTCCTGTGTACACATTGATGATAATTGTCCTTAGTTCCTAGCACAGGCTAGTGCTAGTTGAATAACACACAAGCACATAACTTGTACCAGGCTCCAAGAGGCAATAACTTTTCTCGTTTAATGGTTTTCCTTCCTGTGTACACATTGATGATAATTGTCCTTAGTTCCCAGCACAGGCTAGTGCTAGTTGAATAACACACAAGCACATAACTTGTACCAGGCTCCAAGAGGCAATAACTTTTCTCATTTAATGGTTTTCCTTCCTGTGTACACATTGATGATAATTGTCCTTAGTTCCCAGCACAGGCTAGTGCTAGTTGAATAACACACAAGCACATAACTTGTACCAGGCTCCAAGAGGCAATAACTTTTCTCATTTAATGGTTTTCCTTCCTGTGTACACATTGATGATAATTGTCCTTAGTTCCCAGCACAGGCTAGTGCTAGTTGAATAACACACAAGCACATAACTTGTACCAGGCTCCAAGAGGCAATAACTTTTCTCATTTAATGGTTTTCCTTCCTGTGTACACATTGATGATAATTGTCCTTAGTTCCCAGCACAGGCTAGTGCTAGTTGAATAACACACAAGCACATAACTTGTACCAGGCTCCAAGAGGCAATAACTTTTCTCGTTTAATGGTTTTCCTTCCTGTGTACACATTGATGATAATTGTCCTTAGTTCCCAGCACAGGCTAGTGCTAGTTGAATAACACACAAGCACATAACTTGTACCAGGCTCCAAGAGGCAATAACTTTTCTCATTTAATGGTTTTCCTTCCTGTGTACACATTGATGATAATTGTCCTTAGTTCCCAGCACAGGCTAGTGCTAGTTGAATAACACACAAGCACATAACTTGTACCAGGCTCCAAGAGGCAATAACTTTTCTCATTTAATGGTTTTCCTTCCTGTGTACACATTGATGATAATTGTCCTTAGTTCCCAGCACAGGCTAGTGCTAGTTGAATAACACACAAGCACATAACTTGTACCAGGCTCCAAGAGGCAATAACTCTTCTTCTTTAATGATTTTCTTTCCTGTGTACACATTGATGATAATTGTCCTTAGTTCCTAGCACAGGCTAGTGCTAGTTGAATAACACACAAGCACATAACTTGTACCAGGCTCCAAGAGGCAATAACTTTTCTCGTTTAATGGTTTTCCTTCCTGTGTACACATTGATGATAATTGTCCTTAGTTCCCAGCACAGGCTAGTGCTAGTTGAATAACACACAAGCACATAACTTGTACCAGGCTCCAAGAGGCAATAACTTTTCTCATTTAATGGTTTTCCTTCCTGTGTACACATTGATGATAATTGTCCTTAGTTCCCAGCACAGGCTAGTGCTAGTTGAATAACACACAAGCACATAACTTGTACCAGGCTCCAAGAGGCAATAACTTTTCTCATTTAATGGTTTTCCTTCCTGTGTACACATTGATGATAATTGTCCTTAGTTCCCAGCACAGGCTAGTGCTAGTTGAATAACACACAAGCACATAACTTGTACCAGGCTCCAAGAGGCAATAACTTTTCTCATTTAATGGTTTTCCTTCCTGTGTACACATTGATGATAATTGTCCTTAGTTCCCAGCACAGGCTAGTGCTAGTTGAATAACACACAAGCACATAATTTGTACCAGGCTCCAAGAGGCAATAACTTTTCTCGTTTAATGGTTTTCCTTCCTGTGTACACATTGATGATAATTGTCCTTAGTTCCCAGCACAGGCTAGTGCTAGTTAAATAACACACAAGCACATAACTTGTACCAGGCTCCAAGAGGCAATAACTCTTCTTCTTTAATGGTTTTGGGTCCTGTGTACACATTGACCATAATTGTCCTTAGTTCCCAGCACAGGCTAGTGCTATTTGAATAACACACAAGCAAATAAATTGTACCAGGCTCCAAGAGGCAATAACAATTCTTCTTTAATGGTTTTGGGTCCTGTGTACACATTGCTGATAATTGTCCTTAGTTTCCAGCACAGGCTAGCTCCAAGAGGCAATAACTGTTCTCTTTTAATGGTTTTCCTTCTTGTGTACACATTGATGATAATTGTCCTTAGTTCCCAGCACAGGCTAGTGCTAGTTGAATAACACACAAGCACATAATTTGTACCAGGCTCCAAAAGACAATAACTTTTCCCGTTTAATGGTTTTCCTTCCTGTGCACATTGCTGATAATTGTTCTTAATTCCCAGCACAGGCTAGTGCTAGTTAAATAACACACAAGCACAAAATTTGTACCAGGCTCCAAGAGGCACTAACTTTTCTCATTTAATGGTTTTCCTTCCTGTGTACACATTGATGATAATTGTCCTTAGTTCCCAGCACAGGCTAGTGCTAGTTGAACAACACACAAGCACATAACTTGTACCAGGCTCAAAGAGACAATAACTTTAATCTTTTAATTGTTTTCCTTCCTGTGCACACATTGATGATAATTGTCCTTAGTTCCCAGCACAGGCTAGCTCCAAGAGGCAATAGCTGTTCTCTTTTTTTATGATTTTCCTTCTTGTGTACACATTGCTGATAATTGTCCTTAGTTCCCAGCACAGGCTAGTGCTAGTTAAATAACACACAAGCAAATAACTTGTACCAGGCTCCAAAAGGCAATAACTTTTCTCGTGTAATTGTTTTCCTTCCTGTGTACACATTGATGATAAGTGTCCTTAGTTCCCAGCACAGGCTAGTGCTAGTTGAATAACACACATGCAGATAACTTGTACCAGGCCCCAAGAGGCAATAACTTTTCTTGTTTAATGGTTTTCCTTCCTGTGTACACATTGAAGATAATTTTCCTTAGTTCCTAGCACAGGCTAGTGCTAGTTGAATAACACACAAGCACATAACTTGTACCAGGCCCCAAGAGGCAATAACTTTTCTTGTTTAATGGTTTTCCTTCCTGTGTACACATTGATGATAAGTGTCCTTAGTTCCCTGCACAGGCTAGTGCTAGTTCAATAACACACAAGCAATAACTTGTACCAGGCTCCAAGAGGCAATAACTTTTCTTGTTTAATGGTTTTCCTTCCTGTGTACACATTGTTGATAATTGTCCTTAGTTCCCAGCACAGGCTAGTGCTAGTTGAATAACACACAAGCACATAACTTGTACCAGGCCCCAAGAGGCAATAACTTTTCTTGTTTAATGGTTTTTCTTTCCTGTGTACACATTGATGTTAATTTTCCTTAGTTCCCAGCACAGGCTAGTGCTAGTTAAATAACACACAAGCAAATAAGCTGTACCAGGCTCCAAGAGGCAATAACTCTTCTTCTTTAATGGTTTTCCGTCCTGTGTACACATTGGTGATAATTGTTCTTAGTTCCCAGCACAGGCTAGTGCTAGTTGAATAACACACAAGCACATAACTTGTACCAGGCTCCAAGAGGCAATAACTCTTCTTCTTTAATGGTTTTCCTTCCTGTGTACACATTGATGATAATTGTCCTTAGTTCCCAGCACAGGCTAGTGCTAGTTAAATAATACACAAGCACATAACTTGTACCAGGCTCCAAGAGACAATAACTGTTCTTCTTTAATGGTTTTCCTTCCTGTGTACACATTGCTGATAGTTGTCCTTAGTTCCTAGCACAGGTTAGTGCTAGTTGAATTACACACAAGCACATAAATTGTGGCACACTCCAAGAGGCAATAACTTTTCTCGTTTAATGGTTTTCCTTCCTGTGTACACATTGATGATAATTGTCCTTAGTTCCCAGCACAGGCTAGTGCTAGTTAAATAACACACAAGCAAATAACTTGTACCAGGCTCCAAGAGGCAATAACTCTTCTTATTTAATGGTTTTCCCTCCTCTGTACACATTGATGATAATTGGCCTTAGTTCCCAGCACAGGCTAGTGCTAGTTGAATAACACACAAGCACATAATTTGTACCAGGCTCCAAGAGGCAATAACTTTTCCTGTTTAATGGTTTTCCTTCCTGTGTACACATTGCTGATAATTGTCCTTAATTCCCAGCACAGGCTAGTGCTAGTTAAATAACACACAAGCACATAATTTGTACCAGGCTCCAAGAGGCAATAACTTTTCTCGTTGAATGGTTTTCCTTCCTGTGTACACATTGATGATAATTGTCCAAAGTTCCTAGCACAGGCTAGTGCTAGTTAAATAACACACAAGCACATAATTTGTACCACTGGCTCCAAGAGGCAATAACTTTTCTCGTTTAATGGTTTTCCTTCCTGTGTACACATTGATGATGATTGTCCTTAGTTCCAAGCACAGGCTAGTGCTAGTTAAATAATACACAAGCACATAAGTTGTACCAGGCTCAAAAAGGCAATAACTTTTCTCGTTAAATGGTTTTCCTTCCTGTTGGCACATTGATGATTATTGTCCTTAGTTCCCAGCACAGGCTAGTGCTAGTTGAATAATACACAAGCACATAACTTGTACCACGTTCCAAGAGGCAATAACTCTTCTTCTTTAATGGTTTTCCGTCCTGTGTACACATTGATAATAATTGTCCTTAGTTCCCAGCACAGGCTAGTGCTAGTTGAATAACACACAAGCACATAACTTGTACCAGGCTCCAAGAGGCAATAACTTTTCTCGTTTAATGGTTTTTCTTTCTGTTTACACATTGCCGATAATTGTCCTAAGTTCCCAGCACAGGCTAGTGCTAGTTGAATAGCACACAAGCACATAACTTGTACCAGGCTCCAAGAGGCAATAACTTTTCTTGTTTAATGGTTTTTCTTCCTGTGTACACATTGGTGATAATTGTTCTTAGTTCCCAGCACAGGCTAGTGCTAGTTAAATAACACACAAGCACATAACTTGTACCAGGCTCCAAGAGGCATGTACCGGGCTCCAAGAGATCTTAATTGTGTTTAAATGTTTTCCTTTTCTGTTAAATATCATAAATTGCCCTTAGAGTTTGGCACAATCCTGTGCTTGTTATAATTATAAGCAAGCACATACTTTGTACCAAATTCCAACAGGCTTTATGTATTAGTTTTAATTAACCAAGTGTTTAAATTGCTATTCAAATTCCTCTTTGATGCTACTTTAACCAAAACTATTTTAATATTTATACTTAATCTTAAACGTAAATACTGCTTGTTTTTTTATAAGATATTCTCAACTTATCTAATTATTTAGGTTTGATAAGTTGGAATGATGATTAATGACATTAAGATGAACATTTTATACCCAGTGTTGGTTCTTGTGTCACCCTGGTAGTGATATCTGACACAAGGGCTATCAACAGCCCTTAACCCAAGCTCAGGCCCAGAACCATGTTGCTTTGAACTGGCAGATTGCTCATTTAGTCCTGTGATTGCTGTTTGAGTGATTACCTGTGATGTCTTAATTGGTCCAGTTAATCAATGGCTAATTAATTTTAGTGATATGTGGTCACCAGCAGTGGCTGATGTGTTTGTTCACACATTTCCATATTATTTCACACCTTATGTTAGTGTTCACCTGGTATTGGCTGGAAATGAAATTTACCTTTGATCTTATTTAAAAAGTGTTTTCATTAATAAAATGAATGCGATGATTGTTTGTTAACATGTTTTATTTGATTGGGAAATAATAAAAGTTTTATATGATAGCATTTGATATCATATATGAACTTTTTTTATTAAAATTGTATGAGAGGTAATATACCATCTGTTTAGTTTTCAAAGATATTTTACTAGAATTCCGAAAAAGATGTTTATATTTATTTTATTTGTAAATTATAGTGTTTTTTAGCTCAGCAGAGCACAACATGCTCGTGGTCGCCCTTTGTCGGTCGTGAGTCAATTGCCTTATCAACATTATAGAATCCTCATTTATTGTCTGATCTTCATGAAACTTGGTCAGAAGATTTGTGTCCCAATTATAACTTGGCTGAGTTTGAAACAATGTCATGTGAGGTCAAAAACTAGGTTACTAGGTCAAATTAAAGAAAAGGCTTGTTAACACTCAAGAAGTGCCATAACTTCGTATTATTATATATTATATTTTTTTCCTGAAAATCACATGGTGATAAACCCAGTTAAACATGAAAAACTGTTGACTTAGAATCTTATTTGACCTTTCATTCATTATACATGTACATAGTATGTCAGTAGCTGTAATTGGAATCTCTCCATTTGATATATAAATAATTCACACATGACCTATTGAACCTTCTATATATAGCCTTTTTTGAAGGAAAAACAATCAGCTTCTGGCTGAGTTATCCCCAATATATTTATCTATGGTTTTACTATTTACATATGTATTCTGTCTAGGAAATATTTTCAATTATCATATTTTTTCATTAGTAATGAGCCTAGGAATGAAATATTTATGTCTCATATACTGCTTTTATTCTTCTGAAGTCCACATTCTCAGAATATTTTAGTTTCTTCGGGTCTAAGGTGAGCGCCTAAGGGCCCATGACCCTCTTGTTTATGGAGATTTTTTAAGAAAAAAAAAGTTATCTGTGGGTACAAACTAAACTGACCCAATTATAAAACTTTCAAAGTCATATACTGTTTAAACCATGTTGTTCAAATGAAACTTCCATTGGTTAATAAAATGGATAAATGTTATTCGTACCTCTGGAAAAGTGTTTTTTCTCCAAAAATATGGGGATCCGCATAACAACTATAATGGTGGACTGTCAACTTCAGGGATTCAAACATCGCGAAGAAGTGTGGTTACGATGCAGTGCAGTACCTGCAGTTCCAGCGCTACATCCTGTTGTACGTTCTGATAGTGTGTATCCTCTCCACTGCGATCATCATACCGGTCAACTTCACTGGATCAAACCGTACGCAGTACAAATGTAGTGATTTTTTATGCCCCCGAAGGTGGGCTTATAGTGATTGCACTGTCCGTCTGTCTGTCCGTCTGAAATTCTGTCACACTTTGCGTTTAGGTTTCGAAAAATGTGGAAAAACACTTTGCGTTTAGGTTTAGAAAAATGTGGAAAAAGGGGGCATATATCATCCTATGGTGACAAGCCTTGTTGGTTTTTACTTAATACTTCTCACTTACTGGTAATTTGCTGTTATGTAATAGATGTGGTGTCTGCCATTTGATGAAGATGAGTTTTATTGTGTGATTGCTCTTCTTTTCAGCAGATTTTCGCCTATTCCGTGTCAATATAGTTTTAGTAATTTAGTCGCATCATGCAAAAATGGGTCTTATGTCATATGCAGTCAGCTATAAAGTCACGCAAGGTTTTGTGTCTCACTTTCAGACAGGGTAGCTCCTTACCAGACTGCTTAAATTCTCAGGCTGGTCTGGAGCTTCCCTGGCCCCATATGGCATAAGACTCATTTTCTCATGACACTGCACATTGTTAATGCCATTACTGGATCTATTTAAAAGTTAAAGATTTGAAAGAACAGTGTAAGGTTGGTAGGATATTTTTCTCCACAGAGGTGTTATCGAAAAAACTACCATTGTTTAAATTCCTTCTCTAAGAATTATGGAATGTTGAACAAACTACCTACTAATTTCATCATTACTAGAAATTTGAATATTAGTCCAATTTATGTAATAACCAAAAAAAAAGAAGATCTTCGACAATTTCAAATAAGCAGCAATTAGCGTTATTGTCACTTTTTGTAGCTGCTGAACATAAGAGTAAGAATTAAAATATGTAAAAAATAGGTATTTAAACAATTCAAATATTTTTTCACACGTAAATGACATTTTGATTGCAAAAAAAAACAACATAACAATACCATAACAGACATTGAAATTTAGTAAGCCAATAAGAACATTTTTTTTTCAAAATGTTTATGGGTAAATATTATCTTACTCTGTATTCTTTGCATGAATTCCATGTATTTCATTCCTTGCATGTATTTCAGAGGGTAATGCCACAGATTTGGGGCACACTACTATTGCCAACCTAGATTCTAAGTAGGTGTTTTAATAAAATAAAATAAANATTTAAGCTCGATTGAATAGGAAGCCTAAGGCTTATTGGAACGCTCTTGAGTCTGTTTCCTGGGACCAGTACTTGGTATCTTGGAAGAGATCTAAAGAACGCTCCCACTGTGGGGATCGAACCAGTGACCTCCCAATCGCTAGGCGGACACCATATCCATACGCCAAGGCGACCTACAATTTCATGAACAGATTAAGAAAATTGATACAAATTCACTTCTAACTTGACTATTCTTATTGCCTCAGCTTAGGTGTTATAAAGGAAAGGTTAAGTTTGCTACATTTATGGTATGGAATGTTACGGTCTGAAGAATTGCTGGAAAGATTTCATTATGATTAAAAATAACTTATTTCCATGATGACTTGAAACTAAAGGTAAGGTTTGCTAGATCATGTTTGAAAATAATTTACTTACATTTTTTGTTTGATTATGGGTGCCTCGTTCTGGGAAAACTGGGCTTAATGCATGTGCCTAAAGTGTCACTGTGCAGTTCGCACAGGCTAATCAGGGACGACACTTTCCGCTTTTGTGGAAATTTTGGTATTAAACAAAAACCTAGTCAAGGCGGAGAGTGTCGTCCCTGATATGCCTGTGTGGACTGCACAGTCTAATCTGGGACGAGACTTTACGACATGCATTAAGCCCAGTTTTCCCAGAATAGGCATTATGCTATGTCTGTGATGTACAGCTCCAACCTGCTGTGGATACACATGTTTCTGTGTCTGTTCTACCTTGGGCTGGCTATCGGCTTCATGAGGCACTTCTCGGTCAACTTGAGGTTCGAGGACGACGAAATGGTAGGGATGTTTCTTAGTTTAAGTTCTTTAACAGCAGTATTTATCAGCACTTATTTCAGTGGCATATGACCCGCATCATGCAAAAACGGGTCTTAAAAAATCATATGCGGCATCGGGGCAGACTGGTCAGGAGCTACCCAGTTCAGTTATGAGACCATGAAACCTTGTGTGGCTTAACAGTCAGGAGCTACCCAGTCACTTATGAGACCATGAAACCTTGTGTGTCTTAACAGTCAGGAGCTACCCAGTTCATTTATGAGACCATGAAACCTTGTGTGGCTTAACAGTCAGGAGCTACCCAGTTCACTTATGAGACCATAAAACCTTGTGTGGCTTAACAGTCAGGAGCTACCCAGTCACTTATGAGACCATGAAACCTTGTGTGTCTTAACAGTCAGGAGCTACCCAGTTCATTTATGAGACCATGAAACCTTGTGTGGCTTAACAGTCAGGAGCTACCCAGTTCACTTATGAGACCATGAAACCTTGTGTGTCTTAACAGTCAGGAGCTACCCAGTTCATTTATGAGACCATGAAACCTTGTGTGTCTTAACAGTCAGGAGCTACCCAGTTCATTTATGAGACCATGAAACCTTGTGTGTCTTAACAGTCAGGAGCTACCCAGTTCATTTATGAGACCATGAAACCTTGTGTGTCTTAACAGTCAGGAGCTACCCAGTTCATTTATGAGACCATGAAACCTTGTGTGTCTTAACAGTCAGGAGCTACCCAGTTCATTTATGAGACCATGAAACCTTGTGTGTCTTAACAGTCAGGAGCTACCCAGTTCATTTATGAGACCATGAAACCTTGTGTGTCTTAACAGTCAGGAGCTACCCAGTTCATTTATGAGACCATGAAACCTTGTGTGTCTTAACAGTCAGGAGCTACCCAGTTCATTTATGAGACCATGAAACCTTGTGTGTCTTAACAGTCAGGAGCTACCCAGTCACTTATGAGACCATGAAACCTTGTGTGTCTTAACAGTCAGGAGCTACCCAGTTCATTTATGAGACCATGAAACCTTGTGTGTCTTAACAGTCTGGAGCTACCCAGTCACTTATGAGACCATGAAACCTTGTGTGGCTTAACAGCGGACAGCATAGCTCCTGACCTGACTGGGAGATTGGGCACACTGATCTGGAGCTACCCAGTTCACTTATGAGACCATGAAACCTTGTGTGGCTTAACAGCGGACAGCATAGCTCCTGACCAGACTGGGAGATTGCGCACACTGATCTGGAGCTACGCAGCCGGCACAAAGCATAAGACCCATTTTGGCATGATGCAGGTCATATAGTTGTCACACAGATTGATCTCTGACTAGGTATCACACTGGCTTTTTGGTGTATACATAAGTAAACTTCATCCCGAACTATTTATTTATTAGAGAATACTTTGATTTCAATGGCAGAGAAATCACATTCAAGGATGTAGAGTACCGGTACTGTAAATGAATGAAAAAACTTCAGAAATGAAAAAAGTTAGGGATGTCTATACTTTAATATTACATTTCCTTACACAATATGTATTGCTTGTCCAGTGTTAAAATGGTGAAACATTGGAAGGTTGGTATGCAATTCAATTGTAATCCATAGACTTCGCTCCTTTGAATTTCAGAGATTTTATAAGTATGTTAACCAGTCAATATATCCGGATTTCCTTGTGACTCACAGGGTTAGAAACTACCATTTCGAACATGGTTATCCACCCTTGTTCTTTCAATACGCCCTGTACAGAGGACATGGTTTTTATCAGAAAATGTTGTTTTCTCAAGGTTTTAAATCTTTCATCGCATTAGGCTGCTTTATGTTAGGAGAAAATGAAAATCCTGACTCAGAAAATCTTCCCACCAATCACAGACCTAAGGCACCACTGCTAGTGGTCCCCTGCTAATTTCCGTCTCTGATATCTGGTTCCTGTTGCAGGTATCCAAGACGCTGATGATTGCCAACATCCCCAAGGAGAAGTGTTTCAAGAACTTAATAGTCCAACATTTTCAGTAAGGCTGTAGTCTTATTTATGTGGTATGACCCATCTTGATAAGAGACCATTAAAATTGTGTGCAATTTTACATGTATTTGTGTGGCAGTTTTATACGTTGTCTACACATAGATGGCTAAGTGTTTTGTTAAATGTAAATTTGTATTTGTTTCTCCTACAAATATTTGTTAGTTTAATTGAAAGGTACCCCTGTGTATTTTTATTTTGACAACAAAAATTAATTACAGCGATTCTTTAACAACTTATCGGAAAGTAGTTAAGACATTGTTTATTAATGTTATTACATATTAATTTAAAGATATAAGTGTGTTTTTACCTTTCTATGAAATTCAATAGTAATATCTTGTTACAGAGAGGGGTATCCTGAAGTGACTGTCAGAGATGTAACCTTTGCATACGATATTGAGAAGCTTATGGACCTTAATGCCAAAAGGTCGGACCATTTCTTCTTCTAAATAAGCCGCCCTGGGAAAACATGGCTAAATGCATGTGCGTTGGCCGAGATTAGCCTGTGCAGTCAGCACATCTGGGATGACACTTTGCGCCTAGACTGGATTATTGCTGAGAAGAGACTTCCTTTAAAAAGTCAATATCCATAAAAGCGGAAAGTGTCTACCCTGATTTGCCTGTGCAGACTGCGCAGTCTATTGTGGGACGACACTTTAAGCACATACATTAAGCACGGTCTAATGTGGGACGACACTTTAAGCACATACATAAAGCACGGTTTTCCCAGAGCGCTGCTCAAATATTTTGTCTGGATTACATTTTGATATTTTTATGCTCAAGAAGGGTCAGTCCCTCACATTCCTTTTTTAAAGCATAACTCAGGAAATACCGAAGTGATTTAAACAAAACTTCATATAGTTATAGAGAGGTTAAAGAGGAAATGCTGAGTACAAAAACCATTCTTCTATCTGTATTATTTTAAGCATTATTCCCCTTTCATCAATTTTCTTGTGCAGAGCTTAACTCCCTTACTATAAAAGGGATTTAATTTATACATGTAGGAGTCTGCAAGTATTAAATGTATTCAAATGGACCTTCATATAATGATAGATGGGTTTAAAAGAAAATGTTGATTATAATGACAATAAAGCTCTCTTCAGTATTTACTGAGTTATTGCTTTGTGTTTATTTGTTATGTGGCAAGCAAACATTTATAAGGATTGAAGGGATTAACCCTTTGCATGCTGGGAAATTTGTCGTCTGCTAAAATGTTGTCTGCTAATTTTCTAAAATTAGCATTTTCTTCGATTTTTTTTCAAAGAATACTATCAGAATAGCAAACAGTTTGGATCCTGATGAGACGCCACGTTCTGTGGCGTCTCATCTGGATCCAAACTGTTTGCAAAGGCCTTCTTAATTCGGTTCCAGCACTCAAAGGGTTAAAATAAAGCGTCGTATATAGCTTAGTGGCATTGAGAGGAAATGCAGGGTATTCAAACAAATACTCTTTCTATAGTATTTTGGAATTATTTCCCTTCGCTTATCTTTTTGTGCAAAGCATAATTACATAGAGGATATTTGTTGAAATTTGTGAAATATTGATTTTATTTCATGAGTGATCATAGAAAATAATATTTTCACAAGTGGCGAAGCCACGAGTGAAAATATACTTTTTCTATGATCACGAGTCAACTAAAATCGATATTTCACCGATTCCAACAAATTTTCTTTTTA
The DNA here is from genome assembly GCA_007657795.1 of Dreissena rostriformis. NCBI lineage: Eukaryota > Metazoa > Mollusca > Bivalvia > Myida > Dreissenidae > Dreissena > Dreissena rostriformis. Next base: position 31,586 of record VMBQ01005783.1, read on the forward strand.
TTTTATGCTTTTTTTTATTGTTTATTTACATTGTTAAAAGACTTAAACTGGACAATTTCGCTGGAATAATGACATCATTTCGTCCAAAAAAGATGTCATTTCACTGTGAAACAGTGAACAATATTGATATTATTCACTGTTATTTTTCACTGTTTGAAACAATGAAATATCAGTTTTATTTCACTGATATTTCTCTATCAACCACCGGGAAGCATATAATAAATTCTGTTATTTTTTGCGCAAAATGATTTGAAATGAAACTTGGTATATTGATAAAGGGCTTTGAGAAGAAGCACTGAGTTGAAGGACAATAACTTGTTCTTTAATATTTACAAAAATATCGCCCTTGTCAATTTTCTTGTACACTCAATGATTTTATTACAATTTAAGATACTACTTCACAGATTTACAGATCACATTTATTATTTAATAGTGCAAAACACTGTAACTCTCTCTATCATGTTTTTTAAGTTATTGCCCTTGGTATTTTTTCTTCTGCAGAGCCCAATTACATTGTGGAATTTTATTGTGTAGATCACAGCTCAAAAAGTATTAAAGGGATTCAAACGAAACTTCATTTTATGATAGAAGACTTTGAGAGGAAGTGCGAACTACAAAAAACATACCTGTTTCTTTGACATTTATTGAGTTATTAGCTCACCTGAGCGATAGCTCGGGGTGAGNAGAGTTCTGTTTTTCAGTGAAAGAAAAACACTTGTCCGTTTTCCAAAAGTGCGAAGGTCAAGGTCACAATTTTGGGTCAAATTAATACTTTTGGTCTTTTGGCACTTATTGTTACAGGACATATTATTTTATGCTTCATATGGATTATAGGGAAATAGCGGTGAATAAAAATTGGTAACTTCATGTCTTCAAACATGTAAATTGACCACACTGGTTTCCAATTTAATATTGTAAATAAAACATATCCTAAACGTTACACATTAAAAATTTGTCAAATGATGTCATTATTTTGATGTCGTTACCATATTGGTCATTTTTTTCTTTTAAAATGTAAAAAAAGTTTCTTGAAGCATAAAATGAAACAAAAAATATAGATTTTTGTGGTATATGGAATTTTAATTAATGAAATATTTATTTCTATAGTCACTAGTGAACTAAAATTCATATTTGACACAAAGTTAGTTCTGGTAAACCAGCTTAGCCAGGAAGAGTATGAGAAGTGTGTACTGTTGAATACAGTGAAAAACTCCAAACAAACAAACTAAACTGTTTGTCGAAAAGAAAATCATTGTCCACTACAGGATGAGTGCACTAGAGTCGCGCCTGAACTCTGAGCAGGAACTCCAGAAGACTGGTCACAGGCCCACGCTGAGTCCATACTCATGTGGACAACTCTTGTGCTGTGGAGAGGCGTGTGGATGTAGACAGGTAAGACTGGTCACAGGCCCACGCTAAGTCCATACAGCTGTGGACAACTAATGTGCTGTGGAGAGGCGTGTGGTTGTAGAAGGGTAAGACTGGTCACCTACCCACGCTGAGTCCATACTCTTGTGGACAACTCTTGTGCTGTGGAGAGGCGTGTGGATGTAGACAGGTAAGACTGGTCACCGGCCCACGCTGAGTCCATACTCTTGTGGACAACTCCTGTGCTGTGGAGAGGCGTGTGGATGTAGAGAGGTAAGACTGGTCACCTGCCCACGTTGAGTCCATACAGCTGTGGACAACTCTTGTGCTGTGGAGAGGCGTGTGGTTGTAGATAGGTAAGACTGGTCACCGGCCCACTCTGAGTCCATACAGCTGTGGACAACTCTTGTGCTGTGGAGAGGCGTGTGGTTGTAGACAGGTAAGACTGGTCACCGGCCCACGCTGAGTCCATACAGCTGTGGACAACTCCTGTGCTGTGGAGAGGCGTGTGGATGTAGACAGGTAGACTGGTGGCCCAGCTGCTGACTTTTACCTTGACTTAATGCTCTTAACATGTATTTGTGGAGGAGGTATTTCATCAATCTTTTGTCTGCTTGTTAGTTTTTTCTGTTGTGCATAACTCCAGAAGCTTAACTTTCTCAACTTGTTCATATGGATGTGTGTCTATGGGTATAGTTATTGCATGTACATGTGTGTCAACAAATATCGACACCCATATTCGCTGGACAATGTGTCTAGTTCATATTGATGTTCCTTTTTATTTGATTATTTCATAATGGCATTAATACAATTGAGAAGTTTAAAATCAGGATAAAAATGAAAGAAACATTTTTTTGGATGCCACTGTTGCAGTTATGCTTCTGTGAGATCACATGAGCCTCTTTCTGGGAACATTCCAACAAAGTTTCATCACTATTGAGTTATTAATGTGGCCTTGTTCTGGGAAAACTGGGCTTTATGCATGGGCTTAAAGCACTTTCAGCTTCAACTAGATATTGGCTAAGAAGAGACTTCCTTTAAACTAAAAATACTATAAAAGCGGAAAGTGTCATCCCTGATTAGCCTGTGCCGATACGCACATGCATTAAGCCCAGTTTTCCCAGAACATGGCTCATATTTACATGTACCAGCAAGGTACAGCATGTGATGCCCCTGTTCTGCAGGTGGATGCTATCATGTACACGGGGATGAGGAAACCTGTCTCTCTTAATGCATGTGCGTAAAGTGTCGTCCCAGATTAGCCTCTGCAGTCCGCACAGGCTAATCAGGGACGACACTTTCCGCTTNTTTTTTTTTTTTTTTAATTCCTCATCATATAGCAAAGCTTCGGTTGAGACAGAAATTATCAACCTGTTTTATGGCCTTTGACCTTAACCACAACGTGTTTGACCTTGACCTTTGAGGTACAGGATTGGATGCTACATGTGACATGTTGTCTTATGATGTTGGTCATTCGTGCAAAGTGATTTCAAAATCTATCAATATATGAAAAAGTTAGGTCTGATACAGGGAATTTCACACAGAGGTACAGACGTATTTAGAGGGACAGTGCGACTGCTATATTCCCCCTTCTTCTAAAGGTGGTAAAAAATTCATCAACCCTCGAAAAAGAATTACACACAAATGATACACACTAGTAATCTGAACTTTTTTGAGTTATGATGGAGGTATTGTGTTAACATTTTGTACGTAGGTACCTTACATACAGACCTCGCTTGGGACTACATTTTGGGCCAGTTGGGTGGGGGTTTAGGCAGGGTTCCCAGCCAACCTGGAAATCATGGGAAACCTGTAAAAAGATTTTCACTTTTTCCAGTCAGGGAAAAGTCAGGGAATTTGGGAAAAGTTCCTGAAATCGGGGAAAAATCAGGGAATTTTGTTTGGTCAGACTTTCCCGACTTGTGTCGAAAACATTAAATGAAAATGAATGAAAAGGCGAGGAAAGGCTGGCTGTGAGGGGAGATGGGAGGCAATTGCTTTAAACTTACATAAATATAATACATACAGAATATTACACTAGTCAATTGTTCCAAGAGTTTGTATCAGTCGAGTAGCTTGTGTGATGACGTATCACACGAGAGGCGGAGCCTCGAGTGTGATACGAAATAGCGCAAGCCACCAGACAGATACAAACACTTGGAACAATTGCCTAGCGTAATATTCCTTTTATTATATACAACAACTAACAAAAACAGTTATCAATTGTATTGTTTTGCTTTAACAAAACTGACAAAACAATGACTAAAATATCACTTCATTAAATGTGATGTCATTAAAATGTGACGTCATTAAATGGGTCGAAGAAAGTAGTCCAGCTAGTATGGTAATACGGAATCGGAAAACAGAGAGTAGCATAATACGGATTTATTTCAACGATTGATACAACCTGTATTTTGTTAAAAGCATTAAACAGATATATAATAAATGTTATTGTCTGCAACTGCTATTTATTGAGGGTGTCTTAAACAAGAAATAGGTCGAAATTATGATCCTGGAATTTTTATTTTCCATCAGGGAAAAATCAGCAAATTTTGTTCATACAAAAAGCTGGTCACAGTAACTAGAAACGCAAAAATGGTAAGGGTGGAGATAATGTGCTGACAGTGTGTGAGAAGGTAGCTTACAAACAGACCTAGCTTTGGTGGGATTTTATATGAATCCGGTTGGTCGAGGTCAAGGTCACTGTTACTAAAAATGTTAAAAAAAACTTCATTAACTTGAATTTGGCAGTATAGTAGGGGAATTTTGTATTTAAGTAACTTGCATGCCTGAATAACTTTGAATTAATTGTGAGCCACACAGGTCGATTTCTGGGTTTCTTTAAGTTAAAGAAATTGTTCAACTGAAGTTTAGATTGTTGTAATGCTCTGAAATTTTGTTTCAGCCCAACCTGTAAATTGTGATTTTCTTTTGCCATGTTAGCATAAAATACACTATCAAAGCAGAAGAAAAGTCGAGCAGCTGTCTTGGGAAAACTCTTATTAGTCCCCTACCGTTAAAACCGGAGAGAGACTTATGTTTGCGCTCTGTGTGTCTGTCAGTCTGTCACATTTTTCTGGATCCTGCGATAACTTTAAAAGTAGTTCATATTTTTTCATGAAACTTCAAACATGGACAGATGGCAATATGGAGATTATGCATGTCATTTCATTTTGTTCCTACGTCAAGAATTCTGGTTGCTATGCCAACAAATAGACTAGAAATATTGCTGAAAATGGTGGATTCTGCGATAACTTTAAAAGTTCTTCATATTTTTTTTCATGAAACTTGAAACATGGACAGTGGCAATATGGAGATAATGCACGTCATTTCATTTTGTTCCTACATCAAGAATTCTGGTTGCTATGGCAACAAATAGACTAAAAATATTGCTGAAAATGTTGGATCCTGCGATATTTATAAACATATATAAAAAATATATCTAAAATAGCTACCGGTAGGGGACTTTTATTGCTTGGCATTAGTCTTGTTACATTATGTATCGATTTGTTTGCAGAGTTTATCGGTCTTGTTTACCAACACTGCAGGATATTTGGAGAACCAAACAATTTATAAGGCAACATTTTTCTATCACTTGCAAGTTATTGCTGCAGCCTGCACTCGTACACAAGGTCCCATTTCCAGACAAAATTATTTGAATTTAACCCTTTCAGTGCTGGAACCGAATTTTAAAGCCTTTTGCAAACAGTTTGGATTAAAATCAGACGCCACAAAATGTGGCGTCTGATCAGGATCCAAACTGTTTGCTATTCTGATAGTGGTCTTTGAAAAAAGGTGAAGAAAATGCTAATTTTAGAAATTCAGAAGATGACATTATAGCAGACGTCAAATTTCCCAGCATGCAAAGGGTTAATGGCATAGCTGAATCATTGTTACCAATAAATAAGCTGCTCTCTTTGTGGAAAGTATCATACCAGAAAAGTCTGTGCACTTCGCACAGGCTTATCATGGATGACACTTTCCGCTTTTATGAAATTTTTTCGTTTAAAGGAAGTTATTCTAAACAGAAATCCAGTCTAGGTGGAAAGTGTCATCCCTGATTAGCCTGTGTTGTCTGCACATGCTAATCTGAGATAATACTTTTACACTTGCAATAATGCCAGTTTTTCCATGAAACTGGGTCAAATTCATGAAGGATTTACATTTTTTAGTGATTATAATCATAGTGATCTGAAAAGATGTTAATATAAAAGTATCTATGAATTTATGTTGTTATTTTGGCATATTAAGGAGATCAGCATGAGCAGCTTTCCCTTACTACAGTGTATATATTGCCTTATAATGGGGGAAATTCGTAGTGATCTTTGGCTTTTGGGATTGATTCACCATGGCAGATCTCTTGCAGTTCATTCTAGTCCAGTTCACTCATGCACACTTATCCTCCCATATTTATTATATCAGTCTAACATATGAATATTAAGCTTTTTTTAGAATATTTGTTTATTTATTCTACTAAAGCATGAAATAAAAAGACAAATTCTTTGTTTTTGTAAAAGATAAAATATTTATTTCACTCATGGTTATGGAAAAAGTGTCTATTCACTAGAGACTTAACAATATATGTTTTTTTATAACCAATTGTTAAAATAAAATAAAATGTGATCATACACACAAATACAAATAATATCGTCACTATCACTGTATACTAAATAAACTGCACTATGAATAATGTTGATTTTTGAACACAGATTTCTTAGTCCTATAATCAACTGTATAAATTAATTATAAATCTTGTTGGTACTACTTAACTTAGATGTTAAATACCTGTACATGTATCAATTTTTAAATAATTAAGAAAAATGCTGTGTTGAGCACATTAACATTTGTTGCAAAATAAATGATAGTTTACTTATTCGTGCAATTGTAACTTGCATCATCTTAAAATACATTTACTGTAGCCAAGAATGGTTCCCTTTGAGATAAGATGCATTGGGTAAATTCCTATTGGCAGCATCAGCTTACAAACTGTTTTAACCCTTTGCATGCTAGGAAATTTGTCGACTGCTAAAATGTTGTCTGCTGAATTTCTAAAATTAGCATTTTCTTCACTTTTTTTCAAAGAATACTATCAGAATAGCAAACAGTTTGGATCCTGATGAGACGCCACGTTCTGTGGCGTCTCATCTGGATCCAAACTGTTTGCAAAGGCCTTTAAAATTCGGTTCCAGCACTGAAAGAGTTAAACCTTTAACCTCTCAGATATGCATTTGGACCCGTTTGTAGTCCCGTAGAAAATCAATATTAATAAATGACCTTTTGGAATAGTTTCAAGTTTTAAAGGCTTGATTGACAACTCCATGATACTGATGAGCAGCAAACAGCGTAAAACCTGAACAGCCTGTCCGCACAGACTAATCAGGGACGACACTTACCGCCTAAATTGGATTTTTGCTAAGAAGAGACTTCATTTAAACGAAAAATGTCATAAAAGCAGAAAGTGTCGTCCCTGATTAGCCTGTGCAGACTGCACAAGCTAATCTGGGACGACACTTTATGCACATGCATTATGCCAAATTTTCTCAGAAAAAGACTCATTTCTTAATCATAAACAATCGTTTCATGAGCAACCTTCAACAAGTAGGGCAATGTATATGGGCCTACATGGAGTTAATATTTGTAAGTGAACAGATGAAACCTCTGACAATTGTGGCGTGTTCTGACAAAACTGGGCAAAATGCTTGTGCGTAAAGTGTCATCCCAGATTAGCCTGTGCAGTCCGCACAGGCTAATCCGGGACGACTCTTTCCGCCTAAACTAGATTTTGGCTAAGATGAGACATCATTTAAACCAAAAATTTCATAAAAGCGGAAATTTTTGTCCCTGATTAGCCTGTGCGGACTGCACAGGCTAATCTGGGATGACAATTTACGCACATGCATTTTGCCCAGTTTTGTCAGAACACGCCACAATTATTACACACATTTCAACCTCTTTCAGAATCCTGCAGGATTTCCAGCCATCGTGCAAGGCTTCCCAGAATCCTCAGCCCTCTAGCATTCATGTGGAATTGGATGTTGTAGAGTGGGATGTGTCCTACGCACCGGCCCCTGAGAACATTTACTGGTGTGTGACCTTTTTTTGTTTCAACTGTGATGCTTTTTCAGTCGTGTTGGAGTTTGTGTGTAGTTTTGAATATTAAAAACCACAGGATATTGATATAAAATGTGTAAAACACCCTGTTGTGTGCCCCCAGCAGCTGGGAGGCATTTAGCTTTTGGCCTGTCTGTTTGTTGTTCCGTCCGTCATCCTGCCCGTCTATACGAGGTCAATCGGAAATGATGTGTTTTGTCTAACATCAATACTGCTTGCTACAAAACTGTGATACTCGTATGAATGTTGTCTGTGAACACACTCAAAACACCCATATCACTTGACCTTATTTTGACCTTGACATTGACCTTTTTATTTACTTTTGGGCCCTTAAATCAATACTGACAAGGCTACCACTGGGGTCACATGCGTTTATTGAATACAGCATAATTTAATATTGTGTTATCTGAGTTTTGTTTTCTGAAATTGTGTTAACCTTTATATAATTTTCAGTCTTAATTTAAAAAAAAGAAGATATTTTATGATTTTGCTTAAATTGACAATTATTGGTCAAATTACATATTGCTGTATCATTTAAGAACAATTTGCAATTAATTCATGTAGAAAGAATTTGAAAAAATTATTTGAAGACATCTTAAAATAATGACGATTATCCCTTTCCGACTCAGATGCAAAAGTTAAAATGGGCATATGCCACAAGCATACGACCAAAACAGACTGCATGCAACTCACAGTCTGTTCGGGTTTAATGCTGCTTGCTTCTCATCAGTACTTTAGGGTCGGAAATGAAGCCTGTCGTTGGGGATATTGTCCTTGAGTGTACCAGGCCAGGGGGAGGGGGGAATGACCTATGTGATACGAGTAAAATACTTTTGAGAAGTGCATAAACATCAAATAACCGAACAAGCAAAGTTTCCTTAGTCCGTCCTGCAGGGCCAAGTTGACCCAGTCAGGCTGGGGTCGCTGGATGAAGACCCTGCTCACTGCTCATCAACTTCCTTGTCATCATCCTTAAAGCAGAAAGTGTCTGCCCTAATTAGCCTGTTCAGATTGCACAGGCTAATCTGGGAAGACACTTTACGCTCATGCATTAAACCCCCTTTTCCCAGAGCAAGACTCAATATGATATCTCTGTCCTGCAGGGCCAAGTTGGCGCAGTCAGGCTGGGGTCGCTGGGTGAAAACCCTCCTCATCAACTTCCTTGTCATCATCCTGCTCTTCTTCTTCACCACGCCAGCCATGGTACTCAACAATCTGGATAAAATCAACTACAAGGCATACATTGAACAAACTGGGGTATGATCATAGTAGTACTTAGACAATAACAAACCGCTGAGCTGGGCCGAACGTCTATAATCGGCCCGCTGCGGACATAACGACCCGAGGGCTATTATGGGGATCGGGCCAATTATAGACGGCCGGCCCAGCTCTGCCGTGTGTTATTCTTTATATTACATATCATTCTATTTTGTTTGTTCACTTAAGTTTATTACCGAACCAGCTTTCCGTACTTTTATTTTCATTCAACTGATTAGGAAATTTATGACGTATCTTAAGCTAGACTCTCTGGATTTAAGTGACTTTGTGGTTTATTTTACAGTAAAATATGTATTTAAAAAAGCATCGAACGAATCCAAAACGTATTTCGTATTGTGTGTATGTAATGTTTAATTGGAAACTTCAATAGGAATACAATATATCACACTCCGAGCAGTCATTCGATTTCATTAAACGTTTAATACAAGTGTAGTTTGAACTAAATTAAGATAAAGGGATGGAAGAACAGAAAATGGAAGTGCATATCGTTGTATTTTTATTATTTTAAGCATTGGATTAAAGTTGTCATTTGGGGAACGCGTGTTGTTTACTAAATTTTGATGTTGGATGACTCCTGATGAACTTAAAGCTCAAACAGTGTCATCAATCTAATTGACAGTGCAGTTTCAGTTTCAGTCGATATTTTTTGTATTAATCCAATTGTCTGCTACGTTTCATTATCATAATTTTTTTATTATTTCGTTGATTTGTGGCTTAATTAGATAAATCACCATTGGATAAGACTGAATGTGGACACCATTTTGTTCAGTTGACGCCGCGCGATCCGATTCTTTTCAGATATCAAATCGGCCTGGCTAAGTGGGCAAATATAATTTATATTGGTTCGCCAGATACGAATAACGGCCCGCTCGTGACATCATTTTGTTACTATTTATAGTAATACTATGTAACATATGTAGCTCTCTTTTTTAGAGATATTTCTAAGAATTTTAGTTTGTTTAAGTCTGTTTTTTTTTTTTTCCTATTGCATCGAAAGCCTAATGCTTTTTGAAATATTCCTGAGTCCAATTCCCGTGTATAGCAGTATTTTGTGTCTTCGGGATTAATCTTGAAAAAGCTTAAAAAATGAGGACTCAACCAGGGCCCACCGCATGGCTAGGCTGAGAGAGACCTAGAAATCTATAGAACATACTGTGTTTGCAAAAATCAAATCCGGTAAAAATTGAATGAATACACAAAATTGAAGTTATTTTTTTAACATCAAATGTACTATTCAATGCAGTTTATTATCCCCCGCCAAAGGCGGAGGGATATTGTTTTGGCGTTGTCCGTCCGGCACTTTTGTGTCCGGAGCCATATCTTGGAAGTGCTTTGACGGATTTCATTGAAACTTGGTATGAGTATATATATGGATAAGACGATGTACACCATCTGTAAATAACGGAGTTATGGCCCTTTGTATATATTCTGTGTCAATGCAGCATGTCGGGGTATACGTCATATCTGTGACAAAGCTCTAGTTTGGGGAGGGGGGGATATCAATTCAACAAATTTGCTTGTTCTTCTAGAATTGATGTATTGTCTCTCTATTCTATTTTTGTTTAAGCATGCCCAGCTGAATGATTGGTTGTATTCTATGTCTTGTTGTAGAGTGCCCTGCTAAATGGTCTGTGTGTTCTTTTTCTTATTGTAGAGTGCCCTGCTGTTATGTTTTGTGTGACCTATTACTCTTGTAGAATGCCCTGCTGTTATGTTTTGTGTGATCTATTTCTTGTTGTAGATTGCCCTTCTGTTATGTTTTGTGTGATCTATTTCTTGTTGTAGAATGCCCTGCTGTTATGTTTTGTGTGATCTATTTCTCTTGTAGATTGCCCTGCTGTTATGTTTTGTGTGATCTATTTCTCTTGTAGAATGCCCTGCTGTTATGTTTTGTGTGATCTGTTTCTCTTGTAGAATGCCCTGCTGTTATTTTGTGTGTGATCTATTTCTTGTTGTAGAGTGCCCTGCTGTTATGTTTTGTGTGTTCTATTTCTCTTGTAGAATGCCCTGCTGTTATGTTTTGTGTGTTGTATTTCTTATTGTAGAGTGTCCTGCTGCTATGTTTTGTGTGTTCTATTTCTTGTTGTAGAGTACCCTGCTGTTATGTTTTGTGTGTTCTATTTCTCATGCAGAATGCCCTGCTGTTATGTTTTGTGTGTTCTATTTCTGGTTGTAGAGTGACCTGCTGTTATGTTTTGTGTGATCTTTTTCTTGTTGAAGAGTGCCCTGCTGTGATGTTTTGTGTGATCTGTTCTTGATGTAGAGTGCCTGTATAAATGTTCTGTGTTTTCTATTTCTGCTGTAGAGTGACATGCACAAGGTCAGTTTGTTCTATTTCTCTTGAATAGCTCCCTTTTGAATGGTCTCTGTATTCTATGTCTGTTTTATAATTCCCTTCTGAATTGGTCTCTGTATTCTATTTCTGTTGTAGAATTCTTTTCTGAATTGGTCTCTGTATTCTATTTCTTATGTAGAATTCCCTTCTGAATTGGTCTCTGTATTCTATTTCTGTTTTAGAATTCCGTTCTGAATTGGTCTCTGTATTCTATTTCTGATGTAGAATTCCCTTATGAATTGGTATCTGTATTCTATTTCTGTTGTTGAATTCCCTTCTGAATTGTTCTCTGTATTCTATTTCTGTTTTAGAGTTCCCTTCAGAATGGTCTCTGTATTCTATATCTGTTGTTGAATTCCCTTCTAAATGGTCTCTGTATTCTATTTCTGTTGTAGAATTCCCTTCTGAATTGTTCTCTGTATTCTATTTCTGTTATAGAATTCCCTTCTGATTGGTCTCTGTATTCTATTTCTGTTTTGGAATTCCCTTCTGAGTGGTCTCTGTATGCTATTTATGTTATAGAATTACTTTCTGAATTGGTCTCTGTATTATATTTATGTTATAGAATTTCCTTCTGAATATCTGGTCTCTGTATTCTATTTCTGTTGTAGAATTCCCTTCTGAATTGGTCTCTGTATTCTATTTTTGTTATAGAATTACCTTCTGAATGGTCTCTGTATTCTATTTCTGTTTTAGACTTCCCTTCTGAATTGGTCTCTGTATTCTATTTCTGTTGTAGAATTCCCTTCTGAATTGGTCTCTGTATTTTATTTCTGTTGTAGAAGTCCCATTTGAATGGGCTGTGTATTATATTTCTCTGGTAGAATGCCTTGCTGTTATGTTTTGTGTGATCTATTTCTTGCTGTAGAGCGCCGTGCTGATCCAGTTTTTACCCACCCTGCTCCTGTGGACCTTCACTGCCCTGCTGCCCATGTTGGTGGCCGTGGCTGACGGGTTTGTGGGACACTGGACAAGGTCAGTGCAGAAAATTCACCTTGATTACCCTTTTCTGCTCAATAGCAAAGTTTAAATGGCTATATGCATCCAGCATAAAACCAGAACAGCCTGAAAGTAACTCGCAGGCTGTTCAGGTTTTATTCTGTATGCTGCTCATCAGAGTGTTATGGTTCAAAATGAAGGCTTTAAAACTTGAATGTAGTAAGAAAGGTCTAAAATTTAATTTGATTTTCTAAGGGACTACAAACAGGTAAAAATGAGCACAGGAAAACTGGGATAACTCGAGATAGCACGGGACTGACCTCGATGCTCGAGTAATCGCAGGTTTCGAGTAATCCATGGTATTATTTGTTTTCACTGTTTCGGTTGGTGATGCTCAATTTCTGACCGCAAACGCTTTATCTACATGTAAGAGCGTGCTTGGAAAAGAAAAGGCTTTGTAAAAATTGCTTAAGGTTACAGTATACTAAACTAAACAATAAGAATGATCGTTCATTCATTTAATTTAATCAACATACACACATAACACATAAATAATAAAAAATATTCTAACAATATTCAATGTACATGTAGCATATTTAAAATAGCACACAAGGTAATTTGACAATTTGTAAGACTATTTTCTTCCTGTGTTGCCATGATGCAGCACAAATGACAAGAAGGAATTCGGTTAAGAGATTCCGATGTATTATCTGCTACTCTTTTTTATGCCCCCAAGGGTGGCATATAGTGATCGCACTGTCCGTCTGTCCTTCTGAAATTCTGTCACACTTGCGTTTAGGTTTCGAAAAATGGTCATAACTTCTATGTCCCTTGAGATATAACCTTCATATTTGGTATGCATGTGTATATGGCCAAGGCCTTTCCATACGCACACAAATTTTGACCCCTGTGACCTTGACCTTGAAGTAAGGGTCTGCGTTTAGGTTTCAAAATCTGCGTTAAGTTTCGAAAAATGCTCATAACTTCTATGTCCCTTGAGATATAACCTTCATATTTGGTATGCATGTGTATATGGACAAGGCCTTTCCATACGCACTTAAATTTTGACCCCTGTGACCTTGACCTTGAAGTAAGGGTCTGCGTTTAGGTTTCAAAATCTGCGTTTAGGTTTCAAAAAATGCTCATAACTTCTATGTCCCTTGAGATATAACCTTCATAGTTGGTATGCATGTGTATATGGACAAGGCCTTTCCATACGCACAAAAATTGTGACCGTCCGTCTGTCTGTCCGTCTGTGTGTCCGTCTGAAAACTTTAACGTTGGTCATAACTTTTGCAATATTGAAGATAGCAACTTGATATTTGGCATGCATGTGTATCTCATGAAGCTGCACATTTTGAGTGGTGAAAGGTCAAGGTCATCCTTCAAGGTAAAAAAAATAAATAAAAAAATGCACGTTCATCTCATGGAGCCGCACATTTTGAGTGGTGAAAGGTCAAGGTCATCCTTCAAGGTCAAAGGTCATTTTTTTTATTTATTTTTTTCAAAGCGGCGCAGTAAGGGGCATTGTGTTTCGGACAAACACATCTCTTGTTATACCATACATTTTATCATTATTATTGGATGCTGGTAATTATTTAATTATCATAAAAACTGTGTAGCTTTTATCTGCATCTCAAAGGATGACAATTTGCAGTGTTTCTCAAACTGCGACTAACTTCACACCTAATCAAACGTTTTTGGTCTGTTTGATTTCGCTGTTTTCACAACTCAAATATTTTTAGCACCGACCAGACGAGAAATAATTGCCAGTTAATTAGGTGTAAAATCCCTTTCAGGGACCAGCACACATCCTTGAGTTATCGAAAATCGTATGTTTGAGTTATTGCGGGTATTTTTATATAGAAATTAAAGGAAAATGTTAGGGACTTTTTTTAACGCTCGAGTATTTACTTTAAACTGAATTGAATGGATGGGACAAAAATGACTTTGGTTGTTGGCCTTTGCCAATCGGTTTGTGGGAGGCGAGACAAGGTCAGATATATGACAGGAGAGATATGTACGCGGCCCCACAAAAAAAAAATTATAATTGATAAATTTAATGTGGTTATTAATTAACCTCGTGCTTCTACAGAGAAAAAAGTAAATAAACATTCAAATATACTTTAAATAAATAAACAAAAATGTGCATGATATTACAGCTAATGCTACGAACGTATGCGGCCATTAATGTTCTATCCTTTTTGAAGAGAATATACATGTACATTCAACTAAATTGTTTAAAAGTATACATGAACATTATGAATTTATAATGTTAAAGTAACCTGTTGCATCTCAAGGAAGAATATCTTTAGGACATTTTGAAAACATGAATTATCAATAATGGTTGTTCAAGTTAAAGTGAACTTAAACGTCATGACTTTCATCTCAATTTCGATTTGTTCTGAATATACAGTGGAAACACAATAAATCAAATAAGTTGCTGGCCACAACAATTATTTGTATAATCTTATTTGCTGATAATTGTTTTTTTGTAATTGTATGATCACCTTTAGTACTTTTTGCATAATCAATATGATTCCAATGTAAGTTTAAGGTACCAATACGCCTTCAGTTGTTTTAGAGGTTTCCAATCGTAACCTTAATTGATATGCATTGCAGTTGTTGGCCCTTGTATTTTAAGTTTAATCAGGGTTCCCAGCCAACCTGGAAATCAGGGAAAACCTGGAAAAAGACTTTCACTTTTTCCAGTCAGGGAAAAGTCAGGGAATTTGACAAAAAGTTCCTGAAATCAGGGAAAAATCAGGGAATTTAAAATATAAAAAAATCGCGAGTGGACAACAACGATATTGTTTTACACTATTCGGTCGCAATTAAGACAGCAAACGGCCCGCAGTTTAAAACAAGAAATGGGTCGAAATTATGATCCTGGAATTTTTAATTTTCATCAGGGAAAAATCAGGGAATTTTCTTCATACAAAAAGCTGGGAACCATGTTAATGGAAAGTATCAGTACTTAGTGGGATTATTTAACTAGGTCTTGTGAAAATGTTTATTATGCCATATGCAGCCAGCGTAGCTTCAGACCAGCCTGCACGTTGGCGGAGTCTTGCATTAGGCCTATCCTGTCGGATATAAAGTGGCGCAAGTTATCGTGTTTTCAAAAATGGACATTATGACTCCTCATTAGCATATACGGATGCAGAGGCATATCTGGAGCTACACTGTTAGGATATGTTCGGATAAGTCCCATTTTCGCTTGATGCGGCTCATATGCATAATGATTATACACATGTTTTCTTTACAAAAGAAACAGCAATATATTTGTGTATTGTCAATGTAAATTCCCACCAATTTAAACATTGATGTATATCTTAGGAGTTCGGAACATCATGCGGTGATGCAGAAGACGTTTGTATTCCTGCTCTTGATGATTCTCATCCTACCTTCACTAGGCCTCACAAGGTAACTTGCATCAGGGCTTTTTTTCCTGCCTTTGTGAAGCAGTCTTTGGCCCATCACTTTGTGAACAAATGAGTCATTAACTTTTCAAAATTGTTTTGAAATAAGATTAAACCAGGATGTCAATCTTATAAGGAAAAAAATCCCTGTGTAAAGTAAGAAGTAAAAAAGTAGCCTTTCTGATTGAAGAACAAATATTGAGTGTTGAATGTGAAACATGGAGTTAGTGTTCTACTGGTAAAATAAAGTGGTGTCAAAACTCAGGGGATGAAGGTTTGACCCCCCACTTAACCCTTATATTCTATCTTGTATTTCGCATAAAATCTTAAACTGAGGCTGCATTATACTCAGTGCTTTACACTGGATGCTTGAAGTGACAGTTCGCGTAATAGTTCGTTGTTTTGCATATAAATCGTACAGCGAGAAATAAACTTTACATGAATTCATTGAAATATATTTTTTATCGAGGTTGACATCGAAAATCTGGTCAAAAACGGTTTTGAATCGATAAAATAATATATAAATGATCATAAATACATGCAATAGGCGAAAATCATTGCAGTGTCAC
This sequence comes from Dreissena rostriformis, assembly GCA_007657795.1. Taxonomy (NCBI): domain Eukaryota; kingdom Metazoa; phylum Mollusca; class Bivalvia; order Myida; family Dreissenidae; genus Dreissena; species Dreissena rostriformis. The sequence goes on from VMBQ01005783.1 coordinate 47,608, forward strand.
GAGTTATGCAAATTATATCTTATTTAGCTTTCGCTAAACCTTATTAGCATATGGAAGATAAATACATAGATTTAGCAAAAACTTACCGTTGCAACTCAGTTTCCCTCTGTAACAGATGTATTTGCATTAATTTTGTTCTTACATTCTCTCCACTAAATTCGCCCGTATCCGCAAATTTGTTTGTTAAGGTTTGAGTTAACGTGTCGAATCATGAATATTAATTAGGTCGTTTAAGTACTTTACCTTACTCCACCCCAAAATAAAAATCGCTATATTGTTTGTTTTCAACTGATTTCAACCGGATTTTTAGTGATATCCTCAATAAAAACACGTTTTCTTACGATTCTGCCCATATATTTATCCGCGAACTGTCACTTTAAAGACCAAGGCTCGTCACTTGAAAAAGATTTTGCCTGTATCTCAAACTTTCCCCCGTCTTTACCAATTATTGAGTCATCGGCGAGTATTTGTCATGGTGGTAAATCCTGTTGCAGATTTTGTAATTCACGTTGTTGTTTTATCTGTTTATTAATATTTTGTCTATTTCAGTGCGAGCGCATTGTTTAATTACTTCCTAAAGGACCATGGGAAGAACATAAACTGGGGGTATGTATGCACTGGTCACTTTTTTCTTTATATGGAACGTACGTCCTTAATGTTTACGAATAATGTATTGTCTTTGTTACACACAGCTTGGTTGCTCTGCGCAGTTGCATTTTTTGTATACATGTATCACAAATATTTAGCATTGACAACTGTCAGCATTCACTGTTGACATTGACGATTTGTATACCTTGCGTTAACTTTTTCTTTAAACATCTTCTTCTCCAAAACTACAAGTCCAATTCTGATAAAACTAATCACAAATGTTCCTGGGGTGAACCTCTTTCCAATTTGTTCAAATTATGCCCCTGCGGTCTAATTTGACCCCGCCCCGGGGTCAATAAATTGAACATATGCTTATATAAAGCCTATTTTGTGCAAACTTTAAAAATCTTCTTGTCCATAATCATTGGGCCTAGTGCTACCACATTTGGTATGTAGTGACATTTAATAGTTCTCTAGTTTGTTTGTTCAAATTATGCCCCTGGGGTCAAATTTGACCCTGCCCCGGGGGNACTGACAGCCCATATGGGGGGCATGCATGTTTTACAAACAGCCCTTGTTTAAATTGAGATTTTCAAGATTTGCTTTAATTTTGAGTCAAACCTGGCACTAACCATCTCTTATTATGTATTTATTTATTTAGGACATTTTATTGCCCCCATAAGCCCCATTAATAGCCTGTACATATTCAAAGTCAGATGTGCTTTTTCTTGGTTCTTAAGTCTATTCTTTATTTTAAAGTCTATGAATGGGTTGGTGAATATTGGCCCTGGATTCAAGTCTTGCCATTAACGTTTATTTATTATTGAAAGTTTGTGATAAGTCAGTTAAGTAATGATCCAATCTGTGCGTGATTAGGGACTCTTTCTCTGAAATTGTTTAAATGTTCCTTTAGTGAATGTTCAACTCACATTGTGTGACAAGTCAATTAACAATGACATTACCTGGGCTAGACTGGCAATCCATGGTCTCGGTTGACATTCCAGCCCTGCCGCAAAGCTTGTGTGGGTGTCGGTCATTAAATTATTTCTATGACTTTTTATGCTCCCCCAAAATTTTTGGGGGGAGTATTATATAGTTGCCGCTTCGTCTGTCCGTGTGTGTGTGTGTGCGTCCGTCCGGAAATTTGTCCGGGCTATTTCTCAGCAACTAATGACCAGAATTCAATGAACCTTTATGGGAAGCTTCAATACCAAGGGGCGATGTGCATATTATCAGCGGGTTCTGGTCGGATGATTTTTCACAGAGTTATGGCCCTTTGAAAATTTCCATTAACTGTACATATAGTGCAATTCTTGTCCGGGCTATTTCTCAGCAACTAATGACCGGAATTCAATGAAACTTTATGGGAAGCTTCACTACCAAGAGGAGATGTGCATATTATCAGCCAGTTCTGGTGGGATGATTTTTCACAGAGTTATGGCCCTTTGAAATTTTCCATTAACTGTACATATAGTGCAATTCTTGTCCGGGCTATTTCTCAGCAACTAATGACCGGAATTCAATGAAACTTTATGGGAAGCTTCACTACCAAGAGGAGATGTGCATATTATCAGCCAGTTCTGGTCGGATGATTTTTCACAGAGTTATAGCCCTTTGAAATTTTCCATT